>JAMQGT020004298.1:0-55983 GCA_024447675.2 Pterophyllum scalare | reverse complement strand
ACAGATGAGACCAAAGTGGAGATGTTTGATCATAAAAAAATAGCACTACATTTAGAAAAACCAAACACAACACATCAGTGTGTATTAAGATGAAGCAAAGACTCCACCACACAACACCAGAAGACATCCCAGTGATTAGGGAGACCCCAATACGCAAGGGATGAAGACTATAAAATGATTAAACCATCCATCCATTTTTCCTGTGTGGGGCTGGAGCCCAACCCAGCTATTATGGGGCGAGAGGCAGGGTACACCCTGTACAGGTCACCAGCCTGTCGCAGGGTCAACACACAGAGAGAGAGAGACACCCATCCACACTCACATCCACACCTATGGGTAATTTAGAGTGGCTAATTAACCTAACCCCAGTAAGTGCTTGTCTTCTAGATGTTATTCTAACTGTGAGGCAGCAGTGCTAACCACCACGCCACCGTGCTGCCCGTATGAGTAAACTAATTACAAAAAAAAGAGGCAATCCACTGAGATGCTGGAAGAACAGTAACTGGTGACTGAAGTAAAATAGCAGGGCCCAAAAGCCTAAAACTACCATCAAGCAGGCAGAGTGCAGGAAAACTGGAAAACTCAGGATTCCTCAAACACTTTTCCAGGTCTTTCTCTGCTTGGACCAAAGCAATGATGCAACACTGAATGCACTGACGTCACTGTGGGTCTCAGCATTTCACAAATAAACTGCCTGTAGCTTGCAGTTGCTTGGAATAATTTTTTAAAAATTGTTATTAATGTATTACCCAACTGAAAAACAGATCAAACTAGGATAATAATAATAATAATAATAATAATAATAATAATAATAATAATAATAATAATAATAATAATAATAATAATAATAATAATAATGTCTGAGCTGGGTGAAGGCAGAGTAACTAAAACAGAACCCACGGAAATACCAAAACCAAACATGGTAAACTTTATAAACATTATGCATAAGAATGTATAAGGTTCAGAGATAAAAATAGTCCTATATGAAACATACACACATATATACACACACACACAAACATATTGTTTTAAAATAAACAATTAAGCAATGGTGATTTTTTTCTCATCTAATCCCATTTTCACTTTGCGCCTCATAAACTAGACTTCATCTTTACATTCTGAGGCTCGTTAGTGTTCAGTCAGCACTTCTCTTCACCCCGATCAATCCTCAGCAGGGTAACCTCTTGGCCATTCGGTAAGTAGCTGCACAGTGAGAAGCGGAAATGCTCGGTTTCCCCAGTGTTTTACGCCCAGTTGTGGACAAGAAAGGACGGCTGGTGATGACAGTCTTTGTGGGCTGCTCCTCATGCCTGGGAGTCACTTTGTATCTGGGTACAGTTACTGGGTATAGTGTTTGAGGATAAAAATGTAAAATACCGCAAATTATTTAATTGACCATATCTAAGTGTTGATTTTATTCAAATATGCTAAAACACAGTGCACACAAATATATTTATTTTTACAGAAACAGCAGTAGAAACGTGCGGCTGGCTGCAGGAGTTATAGGGCAGTCTTAAATGAATGTTTTTGATCTCTCTTGGCTGACTAAAACATGTTTGTCCTACAGCAGCCACCATAGCTGGGACTATTCACTTGAATTGGGGTCGTAAGAAAACAGAACTCAGTCGATCTGCTGACATCTAGTGGTGAAAATATACACACTAACTTTAAACGGGGAATTAATGATGATTGGGACATGAGGTTGAAGGGACAGTATAATCATGAAGGATTTATTGTCATCTAATAAATGTAAGTGAAATTTTTTTTTACTAAGGCATGAAATCAAATCAAAATTATATATTCCCATTACAGTACAGGGCAGTGCAAGTATTCACTGTGATTTGGCAGATGAGGAGACATTGTTCAAGCAGAACATCCTTTAACAGAACATACATTATTGTTGTTTTTGACTTTTCTTTTTTTCTTTTTTACAATCACTACCATGAATGGCAGTAGGAATGAACTGCTGTACAGATTAGTTGGTCAAAGCTGGTCTCTGCAGTAAATAAACACTAATCACTGATTTCACAGCACAAAATAAAAACAGTGAACAAAGTCCCAACACATGACTGATAAAGGCAAAGCAGGCTGCTTCAACACATCATAAGGTGCCGTGTTTCAACTGCTGAATTTCTGAGGTGTGATTTAATTCTGTTGCCACTAGATGGCGACAGACTACTGTTCTGCAAGAACCACCTGGGTCCAGAGAAGCACTATTACTGTTAACAAAGTTAATTATTAAAGACTGCTGATCATAAATGTTGCTCCTTCCAATCTGAGCTAAGAGCAAAGGTCATATTTGCATTCTGTTGGAAAGGTCAGAGATCTTGTTACTGAATCAACACTCTGCACTGCTTTGACTCAGGTATAGTTGCAATAAATATAATGCAGTGCAACCTGGAAGCCGTAAAATACCAGCTGCAAATCAGAATCATTCACCCAACCACAATTTAAATTCACCGTTATGTCCAACATTTCATTAAGTGTTCATTAACCAATCACCACCTTCAATAAGTTTATTTATTTATTGGCTGCTGAAACACTGGGAGGTAATTTAACACAGTGCAGGTGTGTGAAAGCCTCTTAGGCAAAATCTAGGAAGGCTCATCGTCTTGAGATACGTTCCTTTGTGAACGTGGCCCCGTGCATACGAGAGAAACAAGTCCTCAGACTAGTTAGAACAGTCTGAGTGTTTTCACAGGAAAACATGTTGACCAGAGTTTCCTGAGTAGCAACTGAAAGCAGCCATCAGTCCTTAAAGACTGAAGCTGGATGAAGCAGATCTTACCTCCCATGCCACAGAGGTGTACAGTTTCCGTCGCTCTTTTCTACTGAGGGGTTTCGAAGGCATGATGACGTCTTCTCATCAGGACGAGCTGAAGAGAGAAAAAAAGATCAGGCTAGAGAGAAATAATCCAAGTTTTTTACATTGTTACATTGTTACAGTTCTAAAACCTTGAGCCGCTGCACCCCATGGAGAAAACTGACTGTTGTGAGACAGTAACAGGAACTAGTTGATGGCAAGGGGTGTGTGTGGTAAGGAAAAATGAGTCAACAACTGGACCAACTTCAACTAAATATTAAAAAATGAAGGGAACACGTAAATCTCACACTGGCTCTTAGACTGTGTAATACTGTCCATGCTGATGAATACACTCTCCATATGAAACATGAAGCATTAATGTCAGAGTGTCACCAGGAGATGGCGCTCTCTTCACAAAAACTTTGACTCGTATAGTTGTTGCAGACAAACCTCAGACTCCAGACCCAAAAGTAGATGTGCAGGTTATGTCTGATACTGGGAGATCCTAATTTTTCACTTATTGATCGCAGGGATGTTGTTTGGTCAGACCTAAAAAAAAATTCTGTGAAGTTACAACTTAATTTTTTCATTCATGCTATAAATTTCTTTAAATGTTCATATTGTGAAAAAGTCTTGAGCTGCCATCATTTCTTTATACATTTTTGTGGGACAAGTTTCTGTTGTTGCAGTGGGTATTAAAATGATTCACGATTAGCGACAGACACCTTAGAGCATCAAGTACTGCAAAAGTCAGCATACATTACTGCAATCGTTGCCACAGTGACTGTTAATTTAGTTGGAAAGCCGGGCCGTATTCCAGGAATCAGGTTCAACAAACTCTGAGTTGATCAACTCTGAATATGTTCACCCTGAGTTAGCATGTGCATGCGTAAGGAAAGAAACGGACCTGTGTATTAGTTACTGAGAGCAGCAGAAAGCGAGCAGATTCCTCCCATTTTGGCTTCTCTTTATTGGCTCCCTGTTAAATCCGCAACTGAATTTAAAATCCATCTCCTCACATACAAGGTCTTGAATAATCAGGCCCCATCTTATCTCAAAGACCTCATAGTACCGTATCACCCCAATAGAGCACTTTGCTCTCAGACTGCTGGCTTACTTGTGGTTCCTAGGATACTTAAAAGTAGAATGGGAGGCAGAGCCTTCAGCTTTCAGGCCCCTCTTCTGTGGAATCAGCTCCCAGCTTGAATTCAGGAGACAGACACCCTCTCTATTTTCAAGATTAGGCTTAAAACTTTCCTTTTTGATCAAGCTTATAGTTAGGGCAGGATCAGGTTGCAATAGTCCTAGGCTGCTGGAGAGTTCTTCATTCACCTCTTTTACTCTGTTTATACTTCACTCTGCATTTAATCATTAGTTATTATTAATCTCTGCCTCTCTTCCACAGCATGTCTTTTGGCCCGTCTCTCTCCACTCAGCCCCAACCGGTTGCAGCAGATGACTGCCCCTCCCTGAGCCTGGTTCTGTCAGAGGTTTCTTCCTGTTAAAAGGGAGTTTTTCCTTCCCACAGTCACCAAGTGCTTGCTCATAGGGGGTCGTTTTGACTGTTGGGTTTTCTCTGTAATTATTGTAGGGTCTTTACAATAATCGAGGTGACCGTTGTGATTTGGTTAAAATAAATGACACATTATCTTTCACTTTTACATAGAAATTGGTGCATTTTCTTCATATTGGAATTAATTTTTCATAAATGAAAAGAAGGGTTAAGGTGAGGAGAGGAATAATAGATACAGATAGTACTACTAGATAATAATAGAAAGGCTGTGAGGTGCCGGTTAGTCTTCGAAATGAAACTTTGTAAAAACATTGCATCAAGACGGCGGTAAACACAATAATTCTCATATAAAATATTTTATCAGAAATTGTCTTGATGACATCAAAAGTCTTGCCCATATTCAGCTGGAGGGCACATCTTAAAAATTTGGAATAAAGTACACGTCCACTGGTTATTTAATGGAACATTAAGAGTTCTAAGGAAATATCTTCTATGTTGTCATTAATCAAAATGTACTTAAAGCATTTTTTAGATTTGACTTGTTAGAAAATCAAAATTGTGACATATCATTTTTATTTGGGACAACATCATCAGTCAGTTTGGTCCAACCTACTAAACAAATTTGTTGTGATTTGGCACCACATCAATAAAACTGAACTGAATGATTTCCTGCTGTGCGAGTCGACTCCAATGACTGGTTTGCTCATCTGTCACAGAGCTTATGACACCTTCAGGCAGATCACTGAGATGGATTCAGGTGATCTTCAGTGAAAACTATATTAATGTTCAGACTTTGAATTTCAGACATTGTACAACTGATTTTAACAAATTTTTACATGTTCAGAACACAGACTTTCTGCAGCCTGCATTTAAAAGCTCACTTTAAAATAGATTTAATCCCGTTTTATGATCTAATCTTTTCAGCCTAATCCTCACTCAAAAATTAAAATCATTTTTTCCTCAGTCTATTCAATTCCAGCAGGAGTGTGCTATGCATCTAAAACTTTATACAGATAAATTTTACTTAAACAGTGATTGCTAAGGTAATGCACTCAAAATGTTTCCGGTCTGACAGTCTGACAGATGCCTTACTGTACATGGAGCAATTTGCTCTACTCTGAGCTTTGATATGACTTTATAAACTAGGAAATTAAATCATCAGTCAGCTGGTTCTGGTGCAACAGGATGGGAGGAGCTGGAGAGGAAGTCAGACTTCACTAAAGAAAACCTGCCAGTGAGCAGGTTTAGTCCACAGAAACAGAGAGTCCCTCATTTCAAGGCTGACAAACTCAGAGGTGTTGGTGAAACCTGGAACGGGGCCGTGGTCACATAAATGATGAGTGACACGAGTAGACAAAACCCTTTAGTATCAATATGTTGCATAAGATATTTCTTCAATCAAATGATACCACTCACCAGTTTTGGGTATAATAAATATAAATTAATATGCATATATTATTATTACATTGTGTCATGCTGTGAATTGAACTTAGAGTGAACATGTTTTCATGAAGAAGTCACTCAGCCAGTCCAGTATGGACACAAACAGGTGTGATTGGGAAGTGTGCATCGGTGCAGACTTGGTGTTGGACTGTTTTACCTTGATTAGTTGGTGTGAAAGAGGACTTAATGTGGTGGACCCTCAACACAAACGTGTAACTGGAGTGAAAGTGGTTAGTGAGGGACAGAGTGGAATTGGGCCAAAGAAAAGGAAAAACAAATAGGAAACAGAAGTGAGGATCAAAAATGAAGAATGGAAACCAGAACAGACACCAGTCCTGGCTCTGAATATCAGGCAAGAATGAGAAAACACTGAAAAGCACAGAAATCAGTCCTGTGAGTTGCTTTCGTCTTTAGTGCAGAGTGTTGCTAAAGAAGAGATGATGCAGTGCAGTGAAATGCCCGTCCTGACTTTTTCTTTAAAGGTCAGTGAAAGTCTACTCACTGCGTTCTGTTCACATTTACACAATGACAGCTTTTTGGAAATGGGACCAAACAACCAAGCTGTCATAAATTGTGTAACCACTTGGCATTTTATTCATTATTTTATTGTTGTAGTTTTATTTAAAGTGCTTTGAGTGCTCAGCTAGAGTAGAAAAGCGTTATATAAGAACTAGTCCATTTCCCATTTATTCTGCTCAATGGGACTTCCTGTATTAATATAGGTTTGCAAATTCAAAATCATTCTTTAAGTCAAGAGCAAGACAGATGTTAATGGGAAATAACATCCACTCAAGTCAAACAGGTTATTTGGCTGCTGACCTCATGCAGCCTTTGTATGGTCTGCACTTAATCTGAAATGCTTCAGCTTCAGAGGGACCCCTGGGTAGTCTATGGGAGATTAGTGCAAGATGACATTCAGATACCTGCAATCTATCCTAAGTGTCCCCATCCACCCAGAGTGTTTGCAGACCAGCACAGCCAGCTTGAACTCTAGTGACCTTTATCAAGCCTTTTTCTTTTCTCCTTCCGACCTGTCAGATTTGGTATCACACGTTTAATTTTGAATAATAATAAAATCATAGTTAAAATGAATAAATAAATATAAGAAGAAGAACAAATGCATTCTGTGGCAGACAGGACTAGGATGCCTATATACCCATAGATACTGGCCTTTACTTGCTGGCTACACACAGATTTAACTATACACAGGGCTGGACTGGAGCCAGACATACAAACTAAGAATCACACAAAACTGGAGCTCACACAGGAAGAGGGGCTAACTCAACAAAAGGGAAGGGAAAACTCAGACGATACATGAGGCTGTCCTCCTTTAAAAAATGACCTCATAGATGGTTTCTGCAGGCATGCATAATGACCAATATCTACATTTTAAAATAAAATTTAGCAACCTCTAGCAGTTGTATGCAAAAGGGTGTATGAATAACATGTTCCCCCTATGAGAAAGCACTTGGCAACAGTGGGAGGGAAAAACGCCCTTTTAACAGCAAGAAACGTCCTGCAGAACCAGGCTCAGGGAGGAGCAGCCATCTGCTGCGACTGGTTCAGGTGAGGGAAGGGAAACGGGACAAAAGGCATGATGTGGAAAAGAGCCAGAGATTAATAACTAATGAAATGCATAATACAGTACCCATGAATGAATGAATATAACACAGGGAATGCCAACACACCGAGGAAGGGAACACAAAGGGAGAACTAAAGTCTAAAGCAGCCATTCCTAAAGTCAAGAGTGCTGTGGCCCACTTAAAAACTATGAACTGATACAAAGCAGCAAGTTTGGCCTTAGAGCCCAACCTAAGTCACAGCCATGAAAATCACATCACTTTTCTCATGTAATGCACACCAGGCAGTGAAGTAGTGGTCGAAAACTTTACATCGAGAGGGCAGAGTCACACCTTTTTGCCGCTTGTGTCACACGTTCTTGGTTCCAGACCAACTAGCTTGTGGTGCCGGAGTTGAACCCATTTTCCGGCCGAGCATCGAGTGAGTTTGCAGTGGAAAAAAACTTGGCACTGGCACCCGGTCAGTGGGAAAAGGACCCCAGTCAGCAGACTGGGGCTGCCAGTCCTGCTCACGGGAACCACACTTCCTCCTGCATGGAGGTGGATGCAACGGCGGTGATGAGGCATCAGGCTGAGAAAGTGATGGAGAATTGCGAGGCTGAAGAAGTGGGAAGATAACACACTCCACAACTGGGCTTCCCATACCAAACAATCCATACCAAAGCTTGAGTCTTAGCTGGGTAATAGAGAATGCAATCAGACTGAACTCTGGAAATGCCAGGAGCCGAGTCTTGGATAAGATGAAGTCCTCTAGGAAACATAACTGCACCAGCCATCTATAAGAGTCGTTTGCATTGAACACATGCTGAGAAAGCTTCATTAGCTTGGCAACTAATTCCTCCATCTCCTTGGGAACCAAACTCAAATCAGTTCTTTTTGAGTCGTTCTGTAATAAAGTGCTGTCTGGCAGGCAGGAATAGGGACCCAATAAAGAACTCAGGAGACAGGACTGAGCTCAGAGAAACTCAGCTTTATTTGCTGTCTGCACACAGATTTAACTAAATACAGAGAGGGCTGGACTGGAGCCACAAGTACAAAGAATCGCACAGCAGTGGAGATCACACAGACAGAGAGGGGACAACTTGGCAAAGGGGAAACAGACAATACATGTTAGGAAAGCGAGTTCTGTGAAGGAACAATGAATCATCTAGTTCCAATAATCATGCTTATGTATAAGTTGTTTGTCAGAATTGCTGTTGACGAGTAGAAAATGCCAAAGTTAGGAGGAAGAAAGCCTTGTATGATCTTTTAAAAGTTGCCTTGAACAGACTGTACTTCACCAAGGACTACTTGCAGCTGGTGAAACTGTATCAGCTGCCAGCCTCCTGTTTATCTGCATTCCTTATGTCATATGAAGTCATGTGATTGCACGTAATCATGTGAATAAAAATGCTCCTCGGACCTTCCTTAAGCGAGAATGTGCAGACAACTTGCCACGAGGGCTGTTTGTGTGCGCCTGGTCCTTGATAGATGAAGATATTTTTCCCAACATTCCTTTTACAGCGGGTAACGAGGGAAGAGTGGAGATAGCAGGGAGAATGGGTGAACTAACTCTAACTAGCAAGACAAGGAAGCAAGACTGAAAACAGGCATGGAGGCAGGCACAGTGATGAAATACAACAACACAGCACACGTGGATGACTAACACAGGGAAGGCAGACACACTGAGGAAGGGAACGCAAAGGCAGAAGTAGAACAAAACTAATACTAGAAATACACAAAGTAAAATAACTTTAAACAACCCAGGAATCACCAAGAATATTTCAACCGATCCACAAACCACCCAGAACCATGACACATTCACATCATTATTCTGATTGCAAAAGCTGCCAGATGGGTCAGGTCATTTTTTAAAAAAAGAACTGTGTGAATTTGTTTCCCTAAAGGAATGCTGCCATGTTTTTAACATCTATAACACAAAAGGCCAGCCCGACTGCTACAAGCCTTTTAAAATTCACAATACTGTGTAGCTTTGTGATGCTATTTCTAGGTCAGAATCTGCATATACATTCATCAGCAGCTTCGGGTCACTGTTGGTTTCCTGTTTTAAATACAGCAGCTGCTGTTTTTTAGGACGCGCTGTAGAGGCTGTAAAAGAACTTATCAGAAATTATTCCCGTAGCCAAAATATTTAAAATGTACTGACAAATCTTGGGCATAGTACATACCAACAGGAGTACTCTGGAACCATGGAGATAATTACTTTAAATATCACTCGCCTGAATGACAGTATGCGATCATAGTAACAGACTGATGAACTCAAGAATGCTCCATATCCCATGTGTGAAAAGAGCAGCAGATACAGGAGAAGAGTTTGCTGATTCATGTACAGTAGGGCTATTCACCCACTACAACTAACTGCTAATTGTGTGGTGGCATAGCCTGAATAGCAGTGTTGTGTATGTGCAGCTCTGCACACAGGAAGATGGCGGAAAAGCAAAGAGGAACACCATTTTATTTCCCACTTCCAGCATGACAAGCTAACGTATAAAGCTGTAGTCAGAAGTTTACACACACTCATTATGGGCATGAATGTCATGGAAATGTCATGGTTTTTAATTATTTCTTCGAACTTTTCTTGTTCCATGATTATACAGCATACATCTTTAATAACCTTAAAAAAAAAAATAATTGGCTGCACAAGTTTGGTGTCCTGCGGGATCTCCTGCCAGATCTGGACCAGGGCATCACATGCTCTCACTACATGACCCCAGGCATTGTCATGAACTAGGAGGCACCCAGGACCCACTGCACGACTGTAGGGTCTGACAGTGGGTCAGAGGATTTCACCCTGATACCTGATGGCAGTCAGGGTGTTATTGCCTAGCCTGTAGAGGTCTGTGCGTCCCTCCATGGATATGCCTCTCCAGACCATCACTGACCCACCATCAAACCAGTCACACTGAATGATGTTACAGGCAGCTTAACGTTCTCCATGGCTTCTCCAGACCCTTTCACATCTGTCACATGTGTTCAGGGTGAACCTGGTCTCATCTGTGAAAAGCACAGAGTGCCAGTGGTGGACCTGCCTATACTGGTATTCTATGGCAAATGCCAATCAGGCTCCACATTGACGAGCAGTGAGCACAGTGTCCACTAGAGGATGTCAGGCCCTCAGGCCACGCTCATGAAGTCTGTTTCTGATTGTTTGCTCAGAGACTTTAACACCAGTGGCTGCTGGAGCTCATTCTGTAGGGCTCTGAGTAGTGCTCATCCTCTTCCTCCTTACACAAAGGAGCAGATACCGGTCCTGCTGATGGGTTAAGGACCTTCCGTGCAACCTCTGTAGGGTCCAGGTATGACCTCATGCAACCAGTAGTGGCAGTGACCCTAGCTAAATGCAAAACTAGTGAAAAACATTGTGTGTGTCATGTACGGCTGTGTGCCAAAACCAAAACAAAACCAGGCAGGGAGCAACAGAGGAAAAACCCAAAACCAGAAGAAAGCAGGAGCAGGACCGGGAAAAAATGAGCACAGTCCAGGAGCTAAGAGGCCAAGAGAAAAAAAACCAAAGGCAAAGGGAAACAGTTCAACAGTTCAGGAGGGGCTGCCTAGGCCACAGGGTCAAAAACACAGAGTCCACGCCAACCAGGGGGGCCGACCGCGCTCCTAGCGGCGGTGGCCGCGACGAGAATGGAGGCCGACCGCGCTCCCAGTGGCGGTGGCGACGAGACGAGGGGGAGGCCGACCGTGCTCCCAGCGGCTGCGGCGGCGAGATGAGGGGGGAGGCCGACCGTGCTCCCAGTGGCGGAGCGGCAACGAGGGGGGAGGCCAACCACGCTCGGGACCCTTGGACGGCTCGGGACCCTCTGGTTCGGGGCGCTCGGACCAAGCCGGACCCTTTGGGACACTCGGAAGGCTCTGGCTCGGGACACTCGGAAGGCTCTGGCTCGGACTGAGCGGGGACCCCTGACGGCTCGGACTGAGCGGGGACCCTGTGTGAGGCTGGGGCTGCGGTGCAGGTGATGGAGATGGCTGGATGGCGATGGTGTGGACGGTGATTGTGATTGCGGGGAGGCTGGCTGCAGATGAGGGAAGGCTGACACTGGGGGAACTAAGGGAACCAAAACTACTGAGGGCGCCGGAGCTGAAGGAACTGGGACTGGGACTGCAACCAGAACAGAGGATGAGGAGACAGAGACCGGGACTGAAGGTGAGGGGACCGAGGCTGCTGACTGAGACTGGGGTGAAGCTGGAGCTACAGCTGACTGAGGCTAAAACGTGAGTTGTGGCAGCAGGGGTTTGGACACTGCTGCAGGTGGCGTGGAGTGTGGCAGGGGCTTGGGAGCAGCTGCTACAGCTGACCGTGGCCCTGACTGCAGGGAAACCGACTGTGGGGGTACCAAGGGAACCAAAATCACAGAGGGAGCAGACTGCGACACGGGAAGGGCTGACTGGGGAGCAGACTGAGATACTGTGGAGCATGGCCGTGGCTTGGGGACTGCAGCTGCAGGCGGCAGAGACAGAGGGGGAGACAGAGGCTGAGACGGAGGTGCTGCTGCAGTGCTGGTCGGAGACTGAAGCTGGGGAGGTGAAGGCTGAGAGACTGAAGGTGTTATGACCTGAACATAATTCCTGGTCAAGACTGGCAATGAGTCCATTAGCCCAGGATATTCTACTAAAAGTCCCTGCAGTTTGTGAGCTATGGCCTTCCCCCGCTTCTCACAGGGTTCTCGAAACCACTGGACACACAGTTCATGAACAAAATCACCCATTGTCTCAGAGTACAACCCAGTTGTGTTGGTGGGCTGAGGTTGCCACTTCCGCTGCTGAGAGCCACGCTCCCTCCGTACTGAAGCGGGCTGCGCAGATGGCGGCATTATACCGCACGGTGCCAGAAAAAACTCCTCCCGCTGCTGCCGGGGCTTCCTCTTCCGATTGCAAGAGGTGCGAGCGAACAGAGAGGCAGGTGAGGGAGCGGCTGGTGCCAAAAACAGTCTGCCCACATGACAGACCTGCGGTTTAGGCGGGGTAGGTAAGCGGTGTCGCCGAGAACCTTGTAACGATGGAGGTCCTCTCCGAGCCAGGCGAAAGCCGCGGTACTTGTTCTGTCATGTATGTGACAGGCAGGAAGTGGACCCCAACGCAGAATACGGAAGACAAGGTAATTAAATGATTTAGCCTTTATTTGGCGTGAGGAAAACAGAACCAGGGGCAAATGCAACAAAAACGGAAAGATAACCAGACTTGAATTCCAGGAACTACAGAGAAACACAGAAGGGACTCGACAGGGGAGCTAATGACGAGGGAGCTAATGATGAGGGAGCATTGACGACGACGCGTCAACAGGCAGAGATTTCACAGGACTTAAATACACAGGCGGGCTAATGAGGTAGGTGGAAACAGGTGGGAACACAGGTGACGCTAATAACACAGACGAGACAAGGGGAAGCAAAACTAATCACAAAGCATGGGGAACACAGGACTGTCAAAATAAAACAGGAAGAGACCAGACCAGGAACACACAGACATGACACGGGGAAACACCAGGGACCAGAAATAAACAGGAATACAAAAAAGAACACAAAACACTGGGCCACCGGCCCAGGACCATGACAGTGTGAAGCATGAAATATGGATTGTTTGCTGTACCCTGTGTCCAGGAGATGCATTTTGAGTTGGAATTGAGTTGAGTTAGAACCTGTCTCCCAGGTTCGTTATTATTGACTCTAGTCTGCCTTGGTTGAGATTCTATATTTTGAGTTTTGTATCTTGTAAGAAAATTTCAGCATTAAATCTAACTCTACCCTGTCTGCCACACAGACATATATGACGCGACCATCATGGGCCCAGCAGATGCTCCCATGGTTGAGTTTGGAGTTTGTATGTTCCACATTACGTTTTCGAGCTGGCAAATAATGACTTGTGTTGTGTTTCTGAGCCAGTGGTTATAAAGGACACTTCCTATTCTGTTGTAAATCAATTCATTAATTCAATGCAATTCAATTTTATTTATATAGCGCCAAATCACAACAAACAGTCGCCTCAAGGCGCTTGTATTGTGGGTAAAGACCCTACAATAACACAGAGAAAACCCAACAGTCAAAACGACCCCCTATGAGCAAGCACTTGGCGACGGTGGGAAGGAAAAACTCCTAGAAGAACCTCCACAGAACCAGGCTCAGGGAGGGGCAGTCATCTGCTGCGACCGGTTGGGGCTGAGTGGAGAGAGACAGGACAAAAGACATGCTGTAAGAGACCAGAGATTAATAATAATGATTAATCAATGAACTATAATGTTTTGAGTAGTGTTTTTGAGCCAGTCAATGAGAATCACATGGCATCTTCTTTTTAAGGCCAACTGCACTAAAGACATTTTAGCTTTGTTTCACAACCGTGTGTTTCTCTGCAACCACCCCAAGAGACTGTCTCTGTTGCAGAGCCAGCTAAATTTAAGACTGTAGATGGCGCGATTTTCTCAGAGACTGCTTTGTGTGTTTTTCCTCCAGTTCAGGAATCTAGTGATTTTGTTCCCGAGCCAGCCGCTTTGGACTTTGAGAATTTGTGCAATACACCTGTGCAGGCTTTCCCTGAGACTGCTTTTTCTGACCCTGTGCAACCCACTGTGGAGACTGTAACTTTTTTCTGCACTGGCAAATATTGAGACTGTGAGTGATGATCCTGTGAGGCATCCTGCACCCACACATGTTCCTCGGGCGGGGGCAGTCAGGTCCCAGTCTGGTTTTCAGCCTCAGGGGGTGGCAGTGGAGCCTCAAAAACAGCCCCAGTTGTCCATGGTGATGACCGCATACCCAGTAGAGTGGTCACAGCTTTGTCAGTCACCAGAGCTTTCAGCACCACTTCTTTGGTCTTCAGCGTCACCTGCAACTTCAGAGTCTTCAGCTCCATCACCTGCAACTTCAGTCTCTCGAGTCACCTGCAACATCTCGTCCTGTATCTGCATCTAAACCATCATCGCCTGCTTCATCTGCATCTGAGCCTTCTGCATCGTAATCCTACTCACTCATCATCATTCTCATCTGCTTCATCTTCATCATTTACATCTTGTCAGCTGTCTGAGTCTTCTGCATCGTCATTTGCACCATCACCATCTGCTTCATCATCTCCACTTGAGTCATCTGCATCATCTTCAGCTCCTCATCCATCTTCAGAGCCTTCAGTGTCCCATGCAGCAGTGCTTCCACCACCCAAGCTGCCACCAGAGCTATTCAAGCAATCTGACAAGGAGCCCCAGTCATCTGAGGAGATGGCTGCACGCCCTGCTAAATATCCTGACTATTTTGAGTATCCTGATTTGTTCGAATACCCAGACTCCTCCAAGTATCCAGACTCCTCTGACTTTCCAGACTGTTTTGAGTATCCTGGGTGTGAGCTGCTGCAGCCCCGGTCATCAAGGGAGATGGCTATGCACCCTGAACAGCAGCTCAAGGGGTTCGGGTATCCTGAAGGCCCGATCCTCCAGAGGGTCCCGGTCAGTCCTAGCCTCCAGAGGGTCCATAGCTGATGGGTCTCTCCGCCTGAGCCTCTAGAGGGTCTCAAGCTAACGGGTTCCTCTTCGCAAGAGTGTTCTGAGCTGATGGGTCCCTCTTCGCCCGAGTGTCCTGTGACTGATCCAGAGGGTCCCACTCTGCCCGAGTGTTCTGAGCCTAAGTCCAGGATTGTGAGGTCACCAGCGCCAGAGGTGTCCCGTCATCTCCTTCGTCGACCTCCTGCCAGGCCACCAAAGGTGTCCCATCACCTCTTTTGTCCGCCAACCGGTCAAGCCTCCAGGGAGTCTTTGACTGTCCTGTTTCCGCTGCTGGCTGCATGAGCTGGCCGGCCCCCTGAACTGTGTTGTCTCCTTGATGGTTTCCTTGGCAGACCACCTGAACTGTTTTCGGCCTCTGTTCTGCCTCATCCCCAGCGTCCTATGGGACAGTCTGGGTGTTTTTCCAGCCACATGCTGCTTTTGTTCAAATCATTTGTTGCTGTAAAGCCATTTCACATCAGATAGGACAGCATGAGTCACTAACCACTTGTTACAACCAGAGGAGCATTTCTGAATATACAACATGTCTAATTCTAAAGTAGACTGTCACACTTTGGGCCCCTTATATCAACTGAGCATCATTAAAATGCTACATCCAACCAAATCAATAGAGCACGTTTGGAATGTGGGGGTACAGAAGAGCTGCATCAGGGACCATGTCCAAAACATTCATCCCCAAAGAGAAGAGAAGCATTATACCAGATTTAGCTGCTAACTAATTTCCATCTGCAGTCCCTGTGCAGGTCAAACAACAATAAAATGCACAGAATAGAACAAATAAACAAACAATACCTATTCAAATGAAACTGACAGTGCCAACTTTCTCCAAACGCTCCAGCTGAGATTACTTCAAATAAAATCACACACAATCCAACGCAGCACCCAAGATCCATGTATCAGTTTCAATTACACATGAAATACATTTAAATTATATAATATAAAGAACTATAAAAATGTATATTTAAGGGACACCAAAAGCCAGCATCTATTAAATGGTTAATGCTGGCAGGTTTCGTGTGAGAGAGAACGTCCGCTGGTTCTCAGCGGTCCCCTCGAGCTGTACGCGCTCCGGCTGTCTGCGCTGAGCTTCAGAGCTGCGGGTGCAGTATTATGAACAATTTAAAAAACACGCCAACAGCATTTAATTCTCAAAACTTAAAATATGACATTTAGTAAGAATATTGCAATGATGAATCTGCCACTTTTTCCTATCTGAGACTTAAGAAGTGATTAAAGGGATGTAATAAGTTTTAATATTGTAACAGTAGCTTGGGACAAACAGGAGATGCAAAAGTTAATGTGAGAAAATATCACGGCCACCAAGCTCACCCTCAGCATTTCTGTCATGAGTATTTGTTTGAATGTAAATCAGTAAACTTTAACTTCAAATTTAACTTCAACCACTGTGCAAATACCTTTTGTTCCCATTTTCTTGCAAAGTGCATTGTCATAGTTTTATAAATATGCAGGATGAGACCTGGAGATTTAAATCAAGCTGAGACTTGTTCCATGAGAACGTTTCTTAGCTGTTTGTTGAACACTGCTCTCCTGTGAAGATAGCAGTGTTATCCACATACAGGAGGACTTCTGCGTCCTCAAACATCAGACACACCAACTGAGTCACAAAGATGGAGCCTTGCGGCACTCCGATCGTACAGGGAAACTTCTAATGTGTTACAGTCAAATGGAAAAATGTATAAGGAAGACGACCTTGAAGAAAGAAGGACTCGTACTAGAGTAGCATGAGAACTTCAGCTCTACAATAATGAGCTGCCAAGACATGAAGACAAAAAGCTGCAGGAAGATGTCCTCCTAACACGTGTGGACTTTTAACGATCACACGCCCCGAGCTCGGCTCCTTCTTGCAATAATGAAACTTTATGAGTGCACCAATGGGAGCATCCAATGCAGCAGTTTTATTTAGAAGTGGTGTCAGAGGATTAATCTGACATAATTACATAATATTATTGATTTGAGCGCTTCGGGTGCGATCTGCTAAATATGATTTTATCCAGTCCGAGGCATTTGTGTTTAATGGCAGAAATAAAAGCTTTGCTTTTCAGTTATTAAAGCTTTCTGTCACCACTCAGCTCTGCGGCTACAGCAGCGAACACGCTCCTACCTCTGCCAGCTCCGGAGTCTGCGCAGCCTCCCTGCCCGCAGCGCTGCCCTCGCTCTGCCGCCGGATCTCCTCACTCTGATGACGGGACCCGCTGCGGCGCCCGCTCGGGGATCTGTTACGCTTACAAGCGTGCGTGGCTCAGGTTGATCACTGCCTTCAAGGAGTGTCGGATAAACGTAAAACACAGGAATCCCCAGGAAAAGAAATAAAAGCAGGTCATGATCAACCAAAAAATAACAAACAGCACAGAGATGTGTATGACTGTATTATGTTATACTATAAATAAAATTTTATCATGATCATTGATTACACGTTTTGAACACACTGTATAAAAAGGCGGTATCTTCATATACACTCTGCTTGCTGAATTTTAAAACGTGTCCTGTGTGTTGTTATTACAGGCTCGTACTTTCACTCTTTAGCTGCTGAGCACACGCGTCTCACTTCATAAACTCGCAGCGGTGTGTTTTTGACTGGGAGATTTCCGGAGTCTAGAAAGGGCCCTTAAGGCAGCATTACCTGTGCCGTATCAGTTCCAGCAGCAGTAACGGGAGTCCTGCAGACACAGACTCACACACACTCAGAGTGTGCGTGTGGTGTCTGTTTACCGAGCCAGCAGTCACGGAGCAGCGGGAAGAAGATAAGGTATCAAAGCTGAGAACCTGCACCTACTCTCATCACAACAACATACACACACTGAATTGTTTAAGTAGCATATGGTGTCGTGGTCTCACAACATCCTCAAAAACAGAAAATGTGATGACATTTCTGATAATGCTCAAAGTTAATTTGCTCAAACCCGGTGATGTTTGCTCTTTCCACAGATGTTTTACATTTTCTCACATTTCACATGGTTGGTGTTCTGCTGGTGTGACAGGAGGTGGAGCAGGTGGTTGTGGCTCTGACCAATTATTCCTGTTTATTTAGACTGCATACTATGTGAAGTATAACTACTGTTTAGTAGTTAATCAGTGTGTTTATTGGACTAGGGTTATGCACCAGTTATACCAAAGTAAACACGGGAAAATATTTAACACTGACTTCAAAGTCATGAGGAAGGTATAATAAACACTAATAAGCACAGGAGTATTATCAGTGACTATCACTGTAGGACAGTTTATTTGAGTTATGACATCTCACGTGTGCATTTGTGGCTGTGGCTCAGGAGGTCACCTACCAATCAGAAGGTTGGTGGTTTGATTCCTGGCTGCTTTGGTCTGCTTGCCAAAGTATCCCTGGGCAAGATACTGAACCATACTCTGACGCAAGTGTTGGAGTGTGAATGTTAGACAGTAAAAGCACTTAGCTTAGATACATATGGAAGTGCTTGTGTGAATGGGCGAATGCAAACGTGTTGTGTGAGTGCTCAGTTAGAGCAGAAAAGCACCATATAAGAACGAGATCATCTCACAACATGCAGTGTTGAGAGAATAAGTGACCCACATTCAATTTAATGTGGGTCACTTTTGATTTGTGCTTGATTATCTGCACTGGTGATGTGATTTTTGTGTATGTGTGTAGGGTGTAGTGTGCGCTATGCTCAGATACTAAATGTGGATGCTTCCCAGGAGCACTGAGCACCTGGGTTCATTGGATGGAACTCATGAGGGTGGATGGGTGCATCAAAAGTGAAGAGGGTGCTTCAAAGGGGAATGTGTGTCTGTCTTTGAAAGTGTGTGATTTTGTTTATCTAAGGCTTGAACCCCTGGGGGCACGTTTGCCTATTCTTGCTGCTTTTTTGCCTAAGCTTTGGGTTTACTGAATTTACTATTTGCTCCCATTTGAAGCTGCATCTTCAGCGGTTTTTGTGTATTTTCTGACTACATTAGCAACAGTTTGTAAGTTTGGCTTGCAGAATAAATTTGACCCAACAAGCACAGGTCAGCTGCTAATCAGAGGGTTGGTGGTTCAGGCCCTGGCTGCTCCAGTCTGTCTGCCAAAGTACCCTTGGGCAAGATACTGAACCCCGAGCTGCTCATGATGCATTCAGTGTGAATGTGTGAATGTTAGATAAATAGCACATAGACACAGAAGAAGTACTTGTATGTCTCTATGTGTAAATGGGTGAATGGGGTATGATGTATAAAGCTCTCTGAATATTCCAGTAGCGTAGGACAGTGCTGTATCAGAACCAGTCTGTTTACAGCAGCTCCAGTATTTACGTTTTACTGAAGAATGATTTCACCATTTTACAAATTTGTCGTTTTTCTCATGGTCTGCCTGCCACTGAACTCTCAGTACGAGTCTGCGTCGTGAGTCCACTCACTTGCTGAGCCATGACAGTTTTCCCATATAATGCCAGTTATTAGTGGTTTTCATTTAGGTTTGAACTTTTTTCAAGATGATTTCTCTTTAAAAATCACCTGTATAAATGGTAAAAATAATTTGCTCAGGTTTCAAGAATCTTCTGAAATATTCTGTTACAATTTTCAACCAAACAGGCCAAGAAAATGTGGCTATTTGTGGGCAAAACCTCATTCTAAAATCCCCCAAATCAGAATTTAATAGGAAATTTTCTATTGTTTTCTAATAATAAGAGTTAGAAAATAACACTTGCTTGTCAATGGCAAACATCGTATTAGATAGCGTTATTAATTTGTACAACTAAAGTATAAATAATGTTGTATGTGGGATATTCACAGCACCTGATTAAAGGTAGAAGATCAGAGCCTTGATTAAAAATACTGACAGAAAGATTATACATTCAGATATTCTCAAAATAATGATTTCCTCTTAACCTCTCGTTGCATTGTCCTTAAAACATAAAACACACATAAATACACTTTCAGTAACTGCATTAATTAAATATAAATACATTAATTGTATTTATTTGAGTAATAAATTATAATATATGTAAATATTGTTACATTTAATTGAAATGTATTTCTATTTCCACCAGAACCATCTAGCAGGTTATAAAGCATCTGATAAACAAATCCAGCGGTGAAATGTAACTAAGTACATTTACTCAGGTACGGTAATAAAATGCAGTTTCAAGGTAGTTTTAGTCTACGTGGATCCTTTCATAAATCTGTAAGGGAATACTGAACTTTACACATTCAACGAATGAATGAATGAATGAATGAATCAATCAATCAATCAATCAAATGAAAAAGCAAACACACACACACACTACTCTGACTTACATCTACTGCTCTTGAATTGAAGTTTGTGTCTCAGTGGTGAGTGGGTTGACATCATCACTTTATATATGACAGTTTCTCTTGTATTTTGCTTAGAGTGAAGATTTAGGATCGAGTGGGCCCCGTGGGAGTTTCTGGGTTCTGAGTGGGCTGCAGCTCTCTGGACTTTGCCATAATGCAAACAATCATGTTGCACTTCCACTAAAGAGTACAATCCTGTTTAAATGCATGAGTAACAGGTAGTCTAATGATGCAGTGCTCTATGTTGTATTGCTATAAACAGGAGACATGCTTCTGCAGCCGCTTCCTAAAGGTAATATTTGACGTACATTCTGTGAGAGTACAAAGTGTTACTTCACATTTTCAGTGCTGCACTTTTACAGTGTGGTATTAGTACTTTCAGGCTCCTTAAAAATGAATGTCAGTACTTCCTCCATCGTTGGACGCACTCCGAGAGCGCTACAATTAGTTAATTAATTCATTTACCATACACGTCACAAGGTTTATCCAATCAGTATAGTTTATTTTATTCGATAATGCCGGACTTCCATTCCGATATAGGCCTTAGCTTAAAGATGTAAAAAGGAAAACTTTGAATGGGGGATGTTGGAGATGTCCGTGTTTATGATAACAGCTGTCAGAGGAGGACCGTGGTCTCTGATGTCGCGCTGATGTCACGTTAAATATGAGGAGCGCACGGAGAGGGATCTTTGCGCCAGTGCCGTGCGGAGATGCAAATCATCACTGCGAGCGAGAGACAGCGGATCCTTAAACGGCTCCCGGGATTCAGAAATTCGCCTTAACAATATGTTAAACGGAGGTTTGTGCCCGCGCAGTTTGGTCGTTCACCGTCAGCCGTCCTCCTCAGTGCGTCTGCGCTCTCTTCTCCTCCCTCCCTCCCTCCCCGCGTTGGTGAGGCTCTGTTCTCGACCTGTCAGTTCGCAGAAAGAAATGCACAGAACCGATTTCCGAGCAGCTCAGCAGCAAGGATAACGGGTCGTGCAGGTGAGGGTATCGGGTACCCGTACTGAATGCTGTTGTCCTGCGCATCCTGCTACACGCAGCGGCATGGAGCGCTCCTGATCCCAGTAGGACGCCAGGAGGAGCGCAGCCAGTCTTTCCTCGTCACATCTCGGATCTGTTTGGACATTCGGAGGCCCGACCATGTCTGCGAGAGAAGGGTATCCAAACCAAAGACAGTGTCAGCCTGCTGCCCTGTTTCTATTTCGTAGAGGTGAGTTGAGGCTGCGTGCCTCGCAGTCATTTGCTTTGCATCTCCACCAAACGCAGCCGCCTGCAGCCGAGTGAGGATGTAGTTTGAATTTGATTTAACTGTCCTCAAAGGTACGTTACTGTACACGAGCCTTTATTAGCGGGGCTTGGATGAAGATATAGATATATAAAATAAATAGGTCAAAAAGAATCGGTCCGCATTAAAATGCAGCACACTGTGCTGAGCAAACGCGCGTTTTCATCCAGTTTTCCATCCATTAAAAAACACGATAAATCACATCATCCCCCCTTTCCCTCCTTTACCCCATCACCTGTTCTCATTATGCAAAATAGGTTCAGTAAATAGGTTCTGCTTTTTTGTATTTCTTAAATATGCACTATAGAATAGGACACCTCTAATATCTGTGGTAGTAGCTGCTCACTGTCTGAACAGTGTGGTGATAAACACAGATTCACAATGCAACACAACCCTTTGATTCTGATCCGGTGGGTCCAACAGAAAGCTGCATGCATAGCAACAAACAGATGTGTTTAATTGCATCACATTTTAAAGGTTAGGGTTAGCTCTGTAATCATCAGTTATGAGGACTAACTCATCTCTGACCCTACGCTATCAAAATACATGATTCGGGGCTGTTGAAAAATATTACCAAAAGTCTGTTCATCAGTGGACCAAACATAATCGCTCTGATGTCATAAACCTCACCACTTCTGCCAAAAAGCTCCGTTATTCATGACCAGAACGTTTGGTTTGAGTTTCTTCTTATCATCGAAGGGGACTTTGAAGAAAAGCAACAACAGAGCCGAAATAATGAACTCATATTCTGTGGTGGCAGTCAGAAGTCTCAGCCTGAACAGAACAGGAGTCTAATCAATTTACAAAAGACGAAGGATTGTCCATCATCTGTCTTCCAAAATGTTCAGTGCTACCTTTTTGATGCAGCCCTGCTGGCCAACCCCAGAAATCCTTCTAAATGTAAACCTCTGAGCTGCTGGGTAGTTTCTAAGCTCTAAGTGTACTTTGACTGCTAATGGAGGGTTCAATTCACAGTTTAGACCAACTGATAAGGACCCGGCATACCCACTTTTCACAAACGGAGATCATAGTAAAATTTCAAGTCACAGAGTGCACACAAAAACACACTCGGCACAACAACATTATTTAAAAGTGGAAGGAAATTCTATCGTGCTCCTGCCTCCCTGATGCTTCCGTGTCAGTCTTTGTCCTTCTGTTCTCACCTATGTCCAGTTAACCCTTATGTCAGCTGTCTCTTCCTGTGTAATTGTGGTAACTGTTGTTTTCTGTGAGTTGTGTTGTGCCCCCCCCCCACTTCATTATGTCTATAGTTTCCAGCCGTGTGTCCCACCTGCCGTTACCCTGTGAGTGTTTATATGGTCTCTGTCTCCTGCTGATCTTTGCCACATCTTCCCCTCGTGCTGTGTGCTCAGAATCGAGGTGTTGCAAAGACCAGAGCTCAGTGGAAGTCAAGAGAGCTGTGGGTCAGTGAATACCCATAAACCTCACTGAACTGAATGCTTTAAAGAAGAGTTCCTCCACAACGATGTGACAGATTGATAAAGTCATGCAGAAAACAATTACGTGAAATTATTGCTGCTGTAAGTGTTCGGCAAACTATTGGATCATGTTTTGGTTTTGTTAAATAATAACATGATTAATGATTTATCTCAGGTTGTATTTACCTAATTTTAGGGTCTGTGAAGGACAATTATTATTATTATTATTATTATGATGTCCAGATAGAAAAACCCTGGACTGACAGACGGTGTGCTCTCTCTCTCTTTGCATGACTACATCTTTAAACTCCATTCTGTGGTCACAAATTAGTGCAGCCATGCCAGAAGTAGATGAAGGCATTTGTTGCAGGCTAACAGTGCACCAGTTAAAGCCTAAGCATTTTCACAGTTTTTCAGGATCACCAGATTGAAATGTCCATCAGAAAATAATTCCAATTAATTGATGATTTCAAACATTAATCTTCAAACTGCATTCAGCTTCTGTTGGCTGTTGCGTGGTCCCCTGCTGTGATCTTTATGCATGCCCTAATTCACTGCTGGCCTGTGGCTCGACGATCTAAGTGGCGTAATTTATTATAGATAATATATGATGCCAATTAATGCTATATGATAAATGCTGCTGGAATAACTGCAACATTCCCACAAATGTCTCTGTCAGCAGTGACATTGTCAGGGGATTCCCTAGATTTTGTTTTGTTTCGGGAATCTTTCATTTACATGTCAGTGCACCCTCAGTACAGTTAATGTGCCGGAACAATAAAAGTCAGCCTTGAGCTTTTTAGAATCACTGAAGCTACTCACTGAAGGATTTTTGCATTTCTATTTTTACAAACAGCAGGAGACACTTAAAGTAGGTCAGTGCTGAAAGTTTATTGTACCCAGAGAACAAAGTCATTGTATATACAGTTGTGGTAAGAAGTTTACATGCACTCATCAGGGGCATGAATATCATGGTATTTTCAGGCTTTTAATGATTTCTTTGAACTGTTCTGCTTCCAGGGTGGATTGTACAGCATACATCTTTAATGATTTAAAACAACAACAACAATAGGTTGCACAAGTTTGAATTTATTTTGGATTTTCTCTAATCCATAAAGGGTCAAACATAGTATATATACAGGCTTTCAATTCAGTTCAATTCAATTTTATGTACATAGTTCCAATTCACAACAACAATCGCCTCAAGGCGTTGGGGACCTCTGTTGTAAGGTGAAGACCCTAGAATAATTGCAGAGAAAACCCAGCAGCCAAAATGACCCCCTGTGAGCAAGCACTTGGCAACAGTGGGAAGGAAAAACTCCTTTTTAACAGTAAGAAACCCCTGGCAGAACCAGGCTCAGGGAGGGGCAGTCATCTCCTGAGACCAGCTTGGGGCTCAGGGGAGAGAGACAGAGATTAATAATAGTAAAAAGAGGTGAATGAAAAGAAACACTAAGGGGTAGTTCAGGGTCACCTGATCCAGCCCTAACTATAAGCTTGATCATAAAGGAAAGTTTTAAGTCTAATCTTAAAAATAGAGAGGGTGTCTGTCTCCTGAATCCAAGCTGGGAGCTGGTTCCACAGAAGAGGGGCCTGAAAGCTGAAGGCTCTGCCTCCCATTCTACTATTCTGGATTTAACAGGGAGCCAATCAAGAGAAGCCAATGTGGGACAGATATAGGAAGAAGCTTTTCATTTTAGTCAGCTGCATCCAGTCTTTAGTGTAACATTAGTTCTCTGGTTAACATGTTCTTTCAAGTTTGCCCTAAAGTTGACGGGTTAAAAATTCTTGTTGTTTTAGA
Organism: Pterophyllum scalare; assembly: GCA_024447675.2. Lineage (NCBI taxonomy): Eukaryota > Metazoa > Chordata > Actinopteri > Cichliformes > Cichlidae > Pterophyllum > Pterophyllum scalare. Next base: position 31,341 of record JAMQGT020004298.1, on the reverse strand, counting down.
TAATTATTTTGAGCATATATGTGAAAGAAAGCTGCCAAGACTTATTGTGTCAAAAGCATTTCACAGAATATTATATTTGACACAGTCATGGGCCCATCCTGCCGGAGCTATGAGCCATGTGAACAGTTTGGCATTGCCACACAGTCACACCTGACACCCCAGTGCTTTAAAACAGTTTGCTCCATCTGTTGGTCTAATAATAGTAATATACAGAACAGAATGAGGTGTAGACAAACGGTCTATCCATCCCTCCATCCATCTTAACTTAGGTTAGTGTACGGGCTGGGGACTGTCCCAGCTGTCACTAGTCAAGAGACAGGGTACACCCTGGACAGGTCACTAGGCCATCACAGAGCTACATGCATAGTGCTTATTGAATGTAAATTTGGTGAGATTGCTGAATATTAACACATTTACATAGTTGTAAATATCACCACCTGGTTTTTATTCACAGTCCATGACTCACCATATTACACTGCAGTGGGAAACCCAAGTTTTATTTTGTTTAGTTTAGTGCACATGAACTTATGTTTACAATGTAGTTATTTTTTTCCAGCCTGTAGTTTATAAACACTGTTGCCCTTTGTGGCATTTATGGTTACTTTTACATAATGTGCTTTTTTTTTTTCCTGCTAACTTTTGTCAGCCACAAAGTTACGAACAACGCAGCACTGGAAGTTCGTGCACGCATGCATGACACCGATAGAGCAGTAGATGCACAGCTAGATAAGAAAGATACACGACGAGCTACACATGAATTTAACATTACTGTAAAAACTTTGAGAGGAGAGAAATAAAAGTTTAACTGATTCCTGTTTCTGCAATGCATTATTTTCTTTTCATGATGAGTAGAATAGTTCCATGTAATCTTCTCTTCGAAGCTGTCAGCAGCGACATCTGCTTTGCTTTCCCTGTTTGGTTTATCAGGTATTATTTTACATCAGCTGACATCAACTTGACTTCTATTCCAAACTGACATTATCTGACTAGAAACTGATGGTTGGTTGTGGTGCTACGTAGGTTTGCACCTGTTTAATTTGTTCTCATAGAGTTGTGAGCAATTATTAGCACTCAGTTTCAACAAACCTCATGGACTTTACTTTTGATACATTTATATTCTGATTTTCACAAGCAAACCTGTCGGGATCCACAGCTTTTTACAATCAGGAACCTCTATGAGGTGCAACATCTCTCGCTCCCTCTCTCCAGGGGTAGCGCTAAAATGTATCCATACGTCCCTGGATGCAATTTGAAACTAGAAGTTCACCCCAGAACATGTCCAATAACTTGTAAGTGCATGTGTGGCAGACGCACATTTTTCAACCTTTCACAACCACAAAATGTCCGCATGAATGTTGCCTCAGCTCACACAGGAAAATGTCCATCGTTGCCCCTCAGCTGACAGCAACAGTCCTGTAACATGTAGTGCATTTAGACAACACCCTGTAATGTTCAGTCAGCTTCTCCCCACTGAAAAAACCCAAACCTCAAGTCCAGTAAGTAGTTTGTGTATGTAGGTATGTAACCACAGTATCAGGATGTCCGGCCTGGAAATTAGGTTGTTTTTGTATTGAGTTTGACTGTGAGATGTCGGGAACTTTAGCCAAAACAGCCACAAAATCAAGGTTTGTACACCTTTCTCAGGCCCTTCCTTAGCCTATGGTTCAAAATCAAAGAATTGTTCAGTTAATATGTATTAAAAAAATCACAAGCTAACATAATGCAACATAATTTCCTTCCCCACCACTCTGAGCCCAAACCTCCCCCTGAGTCCTTAGCATTTCCAGACACTCAGTAGTGCCCGACACCTTTCCTCTGTCTGAGGCCTGTTGCCATAAAGCAAGTTTGGATTGGAGTTTCAGGCAAATGTATGCACTCACTCAGTGTTGAATATATTGTTTCTGTGCAAGAATACTTGTCTGTGCATTTGAATGGAAGTTAGGAAAGCATACTCAACTATCCTTTCCTAATTTCAGAGCAATGGTAGCATTGTTATCTGTTCAAAATCCAAGTCTTGACTTACTAGTTACTAGTTACATGGACACAGCCAGAAAATCTCCAATATGCACAGTTTGTATATGAGTACGGTTGTGTCCTTGGCATCAGTTTGCCTTAGAAAGTTTAGACTCATGAAAATAGGCTCCAGAAGAGACATGAACAAACAGACTAATGGAAAAACATTCCTTAGTGCTCTCTTTCACTCACTCACTCTTTATTTTATGGTGATTGGCGAGTGGAGCAACTACCCAGGGGGTTGTGGGTTATCCTCATTAAGGATGACAGCACACCACGCTTCTGCATGCTTCCTTATTTACTTTTATTTATTTTTTGCACACAGACATAATACTGCTGGCTCCACAGTTGAAGGTGCCAGTTGTTGTGTAGTTGTGCCAGAAACCTTATTTCTGTTTCTGAACTACTTTAGTGATTAGTCCATCATTTGCTTACTGGGCTCCTAAATTAGAATTAAAAAGGTGCAGTTTTGAACCAAACTTTTAGCATGAAGGGACCTGGGAAGGCACATGAACAAATGAAAAAGAAAGCAAAGAGATCCAGTGAGCGTAGAAGACAAGTTGTTCATAGCGTATTAGGAGAGTGTAATATGGCTCAGATAGAATGTCTTTGCATATGAGAGAAACTGAGGGAATGAGACACAGAATAGGCTGGCAGTGAATGCTTGCAGATGTAGGCCAGTGGAGGATCTCTGCTGAGCTGAACTGTCCCAGAGGAGACAAGGCTTTTCACAGAAAGGAAGCATAAGCAATGCTAAGAAATTCTGCTCACTTGGCTCAGATCATTCTGCTAATCCTCTATTCTGACTGCACTGGTCGCGTTGTGAGGCTTCAGTTGATTCACTAATCACCCGCTGTAAAATAAGCCTGTCTATGAGATATTCTGTCAAATAGTCATTACTTTGGTAAACTACTCTCTCAATGAAAATGGTCCACTAAGAATTGGTCGGAAGTACCTTATTTGCTGCTAATGAAGGCACAAACTGTAAGATCAAACAGTATGAAAAGGATTTGCCTATGAGTGCTGTACAGCAGCTATGTTTGGCTTATTGTCCATCCATCCATCCATGTATTTTCTATCACTTTTACAGGTTTGAGTTTGGGGGCAGGTCTAAGTAGAGATACCAAGATCTCCATCTCCCCAGCCACCTCCCCCAGCTCTTCCAGAGTGAAACCGAGACAATTCCAAGCCACCAAAAATTCACCCTGGGGATGAATCTGTGGTTTCCTCCCAGCACTTTGTAGAGTACTCCTCTATTCTAAGCTCCTCTCAAACAATTGAGCTCCTTACCTTTTGGCAGAAGCTCATTTCCTCCACTTGTATCCATGATCTTATTGTTTCAGTCACTACCCACAGCTCTTGGTCATGAGGAACATAGATTGATGTAAATCGACAGCTTCCCCTGCCTGCCTCTCCTGGTTTCTCTGTCAGTCATCCACTCCGCTCTTCCCCTCGTGCAATAAGATACTTGAACTCCTCCAACTTAGGAGTTCCTAGAACTTGGGAGGGGTTCTAGTATCTCCTCTAAGGTCAGAAAGGGCAATCCACTCTTTCCCTAACCCTAATCCTAACCCTTTAGGCCCGTCACTTGTTCTTATATCTTAAGAGGAAACCACACCAAGTTTTCAGTTAGCAGCTCATGGGAATCACTTTGTTGGTGCAAAATACTATTTTATGCCTGTAAAACTGAGTTAGCATTAACATTTTTCATAGATTCAAGTAAATAAATGGGAACAAATGGGGGTTTTTTTTGCAGCAAGTCGCTAGTAACAAAGTGCCTAAAGATACAATTTAAAGTTGTTTTTTGCTATTATCTGTCAGCTGTTTTCTATTATGTGTAGACACAGTCTTAACACAGGCCTAATTTTAAAAAAAAATGAAAAAAGGGTCATGTACAAGGACTGGACTGAAAACAAGTGAAACAGCAGCCAATGTCCAAGAAAAACTTTAAAAGCCCTTCATAAAGTCTAAACAACTATTGCTGAAGACCACTTAAAAAAATTACAATAAAGTCTGGCTCCATGGAAGCAAAATATAAAGAAATAAGAGATGGCTCAAGACTTGTGCACAGTTCTCCTCAAGCTTCACTTCCTGAGGTGCTTGAAGAGAATGCAGCTTCCACAGGTAAGCCATCTGACAGACAGCAACTTGGGGTTCAGTAGTTAGCACTGTTACTTCACAACAAGACGGTGCTGGCTTCAGTATCTTGCCCAAAAATACTTCGGCAGGCAGACTGGCACAGCCAGGAATTGAACCAGCAATCTTCCAATCAGTAGATGATCTACTCTACCACTAAGCCATGGCATATGTTTAACATAAGTTTGTTAAATTCTTCAAATCATGCAGTTAACCCTCCTGTTTTATGGATGAGGGCACTGTGATGTTGGTAGAGACCACCCACAGGAATGTTAATTCATAGGATGAATGGGAACATTCAGAAAAAAATACACCCATCATCCACCCATTTTCTTACGCTTATCCAATTCAGGGTCGGTGGGAAGCCTGTCCCAGCTGCCACAGGGAAAAGGGCAGGGTACATCCTGGACAGGTCAACAATCTGTTGCAGTGCTAACACATAGAGACAGACAACCACATTCATAGGCAATTTAGAATCACTAATTAACATAATTTTAGGAAGTCAGAGTACGCACACAGGGAAAATGTGCAAACTCCACATAGAAAGCCCCTGGCCAGATAGTGGATTTGAAGCCAGGACCTGCTTGTTGTGAGGTAACAGTGCTACTGTAACTACTGGCTCTTCTTCTGCTTCACTATAGTCCAATTTGATTTTTTTCTATAGCACCAGTTCACAACAACAGTTATCTCAATATTTTTAATGTAAGGTAAACCCTAAAATACTAGAAAGAGCCCCAAGGACTCAGAGATGGGGAGGAAAACCTCCCTTTTAACAGGAAAATGCTCCAGCAGAACAAGGTTCAAGCAGGGGCAGTCACTGACCATAGCTGTTTTGGCAGTGATTGATGACAGATGACAGAAGAGCTGGTGCACTGTCTCCATTTGTAGGGACAAGTAGACCCTTAAGCCTTAATTATACTACATTGTCGACATGGACATGGACAGCCGGAGAGCTGATGGCTGAACAGTGATTCTTGTTATACTTCTTTGAAGTGCGCTTGAAGTCCACCGCCTGGGCCACATCAACACCATTTTTCTAAATACACAACTTAGTTATATTTGGAGTTCTCAGTCTCAGTTTCTATGGTGATACATTCAAAACATTAGCTATAGCAATACAGTTTACAGTGTACTTTAACAGTGACTTTTGCCACTGTGAGTTCTCCTCAGTAAGATGAGAGTCAACGTGATAGTCACACACACATTTCTTTATTGATATGCTTTTCTACACACACACACGCTTTCTGTTGGTAATCTGCCTGGTTAGGGAGAGCTGACAACTTACCATAATTTCTCCTGCCAAATGATGATGGTGATACTTTATTAATCCCACAGTGGGGTAATTACAGTTAGACAGAGCACCATCCAAGAAGACAAACAGGGAGACAGGTGTCTGAGGTCATGCAGCCGTTGTACCGGCCCTACCTTTAAAAACAGAGAGATACAGTTAGGTTCAATAAAAAAATCATCTGGTACTGTGTTCATTATGAACACCATATGAAACACCTCAGCAAAGCAAACAGCTCATTTAAAGCCTGGAGAGCACTATGAGTGGGTAGGGGAGGGGCTGCCTGCAGAGAGCAGGATGCTGTGATGGCCATCCAGCTTCCAGACCAGCAGTTCATGATAATGTTCATGAGAAGATGGGATAGTCAGCCTTGGTTGCCAGGATACCAGTTCATACAGGTCCCAACACGGGGCGGGGGTGAAGAGCTTCTGTTTCCAAACATCTCCAGGAGACGATTTAGATAGACAGCCATCCAAGGCCGTCTGGGAGCCAGATTCAGATACTGCAGTTGTTTTGGTTCAGGCCGTCACAACTATTGCTGACAGACCTTACAGTTTCCTGGTTACCTCTCAGAAATCCAATCATCTGAATCTGGTTCTTCTCCTCCACACAGAACAGACTCTCCAACACTCCTCCAGATGTAATCCACTTCGATTCAGCTCTACTGAGTCTGACTGAGTTCGTACTGTTTCTGCATCCCTCACAGGCAGCCTTACTAGGGCCTGAACAGCTGCCCAGTAACCAGGTATCCCCAGGTCCAATTCAGGAACAATCCTGGTATCAATATATGTGCCACGCCCACACAGAGCAGCCAGGAACGTTATCTTCCATCCCCACGGGAATCCATAACATAGCCAGCCGGGTATGTAGTCGGGCCAGAGGAACCAGGGTTCCCCTTCTCCCAATCTCCTCATGATGAGAATTTGATCATCAATAGTGTTGAGAGACCAGCTGACCAGATCCATATTTTAACTTCCAGTTTGGGGATGTTGTAAAGGGACGCTCTGAGCAGTGAAGCAGCAAAAAGCAGGGGTAGATAGGGAAGGTTGGCGAGAAGAGAAAAATGCGTCCGTCTCCACTGAGACGGACTCCACTCCACCTCTTTCTCCTACAGCTAAGTCAGGAAACCATACCCTACTGCCACATTTACTTAAACAGAAGAAAATGGATGGATGGATGGGAGTTAAAAAGAAGAAACAAAGATCATTCTATTTGAAGATTACAACACCCTCCTTATTGAGTTGCATTTCAGAGAAGGCTGTTAGAGTAAACCATTATTGATAATGCCCTATTAATTTTCAAGATCTCATATTTCCATGTGGGCTTCTGATCATTATGTCCCAATGAAGATAAATGACATCAGTCAAAGCTTGTCATCAGTTCCATTTAATGTCTGTTGCTGTTATGTTATCCTATTGTACAAAGCCATTGCTAAGGGTTTGGGATTCCAGTAAACCATGGTGAGGGCCATTTTCCACAAACGGCGAAAACTCGTACCAGTGTTGAACCTTCCCAGGAGTGACAGGCCTACCAAATTTACTTAAAGAATGCATTGAAGACTCATCCAGGAGGTCAGAAAATAACCCAGAACAACATCTAAGGAACTGCAGACCTCACTTGCCTCAGCTATGGTCAGCATTCATGATTCAACAATAAAAAAGAGACCGGGCAAAATAGCATTCATGTTCCAAGGCAAAAACCATTGCTGATCAGAAGAACACAAAGGCTTGTCTCACATTTGACAAAAAATGTTGATGATCTCCAAGATTTTTAGGACAATATTCTATGGACTGATGAGACCAAAGTTGAACTTTTTGGAAGGTTTGTGTCCCGTTACAACGCAGCATTTTATAAAAAGAACATCATACCAAGAGTCAAAAATGGTGGTGGTAGTGTGATGTCTGGGGCTGCTTTGCTGCTTCAGGAACTGGACGACTTTCAATAACTGATGGAACCATAAACTCTACCAAAAAAATCCTGATCCAGCTATCAGTTTGTGCCTTGAAGCTCAAGCTCACTTGAGTTATGTAGCAGGACAATGGAAACGTACCAGCAAGTCCACCTCTTAATGGCTCAAAAAAAAAAAAAAAGTTTTTGGAGTGGCCTAGGCAAAGTCTGGATTTAAATCAGATTGCGAGCCTATAGCAGCCTGACATGGCTGAAAGTTACAGGGTCACCTGATCCAGGCCTAAATAAAATCTTAAAGTCTCCTAACCCTCCAAACTGGAGGCTGGTCCAAAGGAGAAGAAGAAAGGAGGAGAAGAAGAAATTGTCAAATCCCGGGTGAGTGTTGGTATAAGCTGGCCCAAAGGAGAGGGGCCTGATAACTGAAGACTTTGTGATCTATTCTACTTTTCAGTAGAATTTAAGTGAGACTTCAATTTAAATGACAATTAGAGCTTTCTGCTCAGTTACTGGAATTGGTACCAGTGGGTCACTTCAAGTCACTCAAAAAACTCTGACTGTTGGTGCCGTTAGGGTAGCACCCACCAAAAATAGCTGCCAGGCAAAGCCCACTGGAGCCTGCTTTCCATTTTTACACATCTATTATTCAACCTGCACTGTCTCTTCCGTGTGCTCCCATCTCTGTAATCACTAAAGGGCTTCCAGGAACGCAGAAGAGCCAGTGGAGAGATTCGTGTCAGAAGAACTTTAAGAGGGGTTTTAAGATATGGTTGAAGGCCAAACTCTCATACAGATTTAAACATCCAGAGAATCAGTGCACAGAGCAGGAAACCAAACCTAAATTCCAACTGTGAGGCAACACAATAGTTTATATTACAATATAAACTATTGTGGATAAAAACCTTTGCTTTGCTGAAAGCCTGACATTGAGCTAAAATGTATAAGTCCTGAAGGAAGAGGAAAGGTCAGTAGGGAAAAGGTCATGAGGCTATCGTGTACATGTGAATGATCTTGTGACCTTTCTTCTACCTTCAGTACATTGGATCATGAGATCATTCCTATACTAGCGCATTTCAAAAATTTTAAATATCATGAAAAAGTTATTTTCGGTAATTTAATTCAAAAATGTAAACTTTCATGTATTCCATAGTCATTACAGTGTCTTTTGGTTTTACTTTTGGTGATATGAATATCAAAAATCCAGTTTGATGAATTATTAGAAAGTTTCATTTCAAGTTTGAGGGTTAGAGTAAGGTTTAGGGTAGATTAAATACCATGTACTTATACTGTTTACTCAGTTGTGGTGAGTGCTGTTTACTTTTCTGTAGTCTGCTGGGAGGGCAACATTGAAATTGGTGACACAACAGACTGAGTAAATTGCTCAGGAGGGCTGGCTCTGCTGGCTTCAACTGGACACATTTGTAGCTACTGTGGAGAAGATCACATCTGCTTCACTTACTGGAGAGGCAGCGGAGCACATTCTCTAACAGACTGATTCAGCTCCACTGCTACAAGGACAGATGCAGGAAACGTTCTTATACCACATGGAACTGTTTATAATACAATATACAGGGGTTGGACAATGAAACTGAAACACCTGTCATTTTAGTGTGGGAGGTTTCATGGCTAAATTGGACCAGCCTGGTGGCCAATCTTCATTAATTGCACATTGCACCAGTAAGAGCAGAGTGTGAAGGTTCAATTAGCAGGGTAAGAGCACAGTTTTGCTCAAAATATTGCAATGCACACAACATTATGGGTGACATACCAGAGTTCAAAAGAGGACAAATTGTTGGTGCACGTCTTGCTGGCGCATCTGTGACCAAGACAGCAAGTCTTTGTGATGTATCAAGAGCCACGGTATCCAGGGTAATGTCAGCATACCACCAAGAAGGACCAACCACATCCAACAGGATTAACTGTGGACACAAGAGGAAGCTGTCTGAAAGGGATGTTCGGGTGCTAACCCGGATTGAATCCAAAAAACATCAAACCACGGCTGCCCAAATCACGGCAGAATTAAATGTGCACCTCAACTCTCCTGTTTCCACCAAAACTGTCCGTCGGGAGGATGCCAAACGTCGGTTTCAATGGTGCAAGGAGCGCAAATTTTGGGCTGTGGACAATGTGAAACATGTATTGTTCTCTGATGAGTCCACCTTTACTGTTTTCCCCACATCCGGGAGAGTTACGGTGTGGAGAAGCCCCAAAGAAGCGTACCACCCAGACTGTTGCATGCCCAGAGTGAAGCATGGGGGTGGATCAGTGATGGTTTGGGCTGCCATATCATGGCATTCCCTTGGCCCAATACTTGTGCTAGATGGGCGCGTCACTGCCAAGGACTACCGAACCATTCTGGAGGACCATGTGCATCCAATGGTTCAAACATTGTATCCTGAAGGCGGTGCCGTGTATCAGGATGACAATGCACCAATACACACAGCAAGACTGGTGAAAGATTGGTTTGATGAACATGAAAGTGAAGTTCAACATCTCCCATGGCCTGCACAGTCACCAGATCTAAATATTATTGAGCCACTTTGGGGTGTTTTGGAGGAGCGAGTCAGGAAACGTTTTCCTCCACCAGCATCACGTCGTGACCTGGCCACTATCCTGCAAGAAGAATGGCTTAAAATCCCTCTGACCACTGTGCAGGACTTGTATATGTCATTCCCAAGACGAATTGATGCTGTATTGGCCGCAAAAGGAGGCCTTACACCATACTAATAAATTATTGTGGTCTAAAACCAGGTGTTTCAGTTTCATTGTCCAATCCCTGTATCTTTCTGGCAGAGAATAATCAAGGTAAGTGACAATCCCCGAGTATGCGCTCAGTTGATTTTTCCCAATCCGCCTGCGCACTCAGCGTTCAGCTACAGCACAGGGGTCTCAGCAATTAGGGTTTTTGAATGGCATGTGAGGGCTTATTTCCTTTGAATTTCTGGTATTACATAGAGGAATTCCTCCTCTTCTGCCTTGTTTTTGTTTTATTTTGTTCGGTTTAAGATTTCAGTCCACTTGGTGTCATCGAAGATTTGGCTCCACTTCAGTCGAGATATGGGAAATATGGAAGTTATGGCCATAGGTCACAAACTTTCTTCACTTAAGCAGTAACGTAATAGGAGATAGTTGAGTATTTTTTTCACTTAAAATGTCGTAAGTTCCTTATTTGTAAACCAATTTTAACACGGATGGTGTCATTTTGTTTGTATTTAAAGGCTCTATCCAGTGGTGTGAATTTTTAAGCCATTTGGGAATTTTGATTTTTTTTTTTTTTGTAACATACCTAAATAATCCAGTTTGGGGGTTTGGGGTGGGGGGTGTCCAAGGGTGGGTGAGAGGCAGTGCAAATGTGACAGCCTGGTGGATGAAACTGTGGATGAAGCTGTTACTCAGTCTGTTGGAGGAGGCTTGGTGGCCCCCAAACCTCCACCTTGATGACCGGAGACTGAAGAGGTGTTGTCAAAGGTCTGTGGAGAGGGTCTGTACTCAGTGATGATCTGGATCCCCTGCCACAGATTCCTTGTGTCTCTGCTATGTCTGAGCTGACTTGTTATCTTTAAGGTGTGCTGGTACTTGGCTTTTCTGATGTCCCATGACAAATTGAGTTTCAGGCCAGCTGCACAATTAGTTCTGAAAGCAGTATTACATGCCTTTAACAGCCCTAGGACCTCTTCAGTCAGCTATGGCTTGTGGTCGAACCTGCTGGTGACAAAAACATCCTCAAAGCACTTTTTAATGTAGGCAGTGACAGTCTCAGTATATTCCTGGGTCTGTATGCTGGCATTAGCATAACAGTGATATGGTCTGAGAGTCCGATGTGGGGGAAGGACACAGCTTTGTATGCACCTTTGTGGTTAATATAGAGCAAGTCCAATGTGTTGTTTCCCCTTGTTGGAAAATCAACATGCTGCTAATTTAGGAAATACAGTTCTGGTGTCAGCATGGTTGAAATCCCCAGGCAGGATAAGAAATATATCTGGGTTTGCTGTTTGCTGCTCACTGATGGCTTGATAAAGTTTTCTGAGGGACCATCTTCTGTTTGTGCTGTTGGTGCAAGGGGGGATGTAAACAGCCGTGTTGTTTACCAGTGCCGCCATGACGAAGCATGCCGCTGAATGCTATTGCGCATGTGTGAAGCTAGAGATAGACGGACAGGAAGACGCCTCACTCCGTCGAAAAAAAATCATCAGTAATAAAAAACGACTATTAACAACAAATTCGTCATCAACTATTTTTATTGTCAATTATTGTCGACAATGTCGACTTAATCGTTGCAGCCCTAATAAACACAAGAGTGCATTGAGGCCCGTTTACACGACACTGTTTCAAAATGAAAACGAAACAGTTTTGATGAATTTTGGCTTCCATACAGGAGAATGGAGTGAAAACGATACTTTTTGGAAACAGGCTCCAGAGTGGAGCGTTTCTGAAATGCTCTGGCCTCCGTTTCCGTGTAAAACGATGCTTTTTGGAAAAGGGGGCACTTGCACATACACACTATGGTTGCGACTCCTATGCGCCAACTTGTGGCCTGTCAATATGAACTGCACCTTTTTCAGCAGTTTTTCGTTTCTGTGTAAATGGAGATCGTTTCTGAAATGTCTCTGTGTAAATGCGTCACTTTTTGGATACGACAACGGCAAAACAACACATTTTCCACTGGAAACGTTATAGTGTAAAAGGGGCCTGAGTGAGGAAGCCTCGACATTTTTCCAACTCATCAGAGAACTCACTGGAGAATATCTTTCTGGAGGTTCAGCCAGCGGAGGAGGTGGGGGAGCTGGTGGTGACATACTATACATATGGAGGTATGGAGATGTCTAGGAGAGAGGGAAGGGCACTTTTTAATCAGATTGTTTAACACAGTCCTGGAGAGTAAGACAATTCCTTAGTAATGGAGAAGGGTAGTGGTACGGATTTTGAAGAACAGGTGTGATGTGCAGAGCTGCAGTAACTACAGAGGGATACAGCTGTAGAGCCATACTGTGAAGCTATGGGAACGAGTTGTTGAAGCTTGGTTAAGAAGAGACGTAACAATCAGTGAGCATGCTGAGAAAGAGCACTACAGATGATGTTTGCTTTGAGTTGATGGAGAAGTATAGAGAAGGTCAGAAGGAGCTTCACATTTTCTATTCACTTGTGTGGATCTAGAGAAAGCAGATGATAGGGTGGTGAGGAAAGAACTGTGGTACTGCATGAGGAAGTCGGGAGTGGCAGAGAAGTATGTGAGGGTGGTGCAGGACATGTGTGAGGACAATGAGACAGTGGTGAGGTGTGTGGTAGGAGTGACAGGTGGGTTCAAGCAAGAGGAAGAGGTTAGGGATATGGTGAGATGGTGAGACGGAGGCAGATGGCGAGCAAAGGCAGCAGCTGGAAAAAGAGGAATTTGTTCTTTATTTGCTCTCAGACTGATAAGCATCAGTGGCTCTGCAGCTGAAAATATAAGGCTATAACTGTCCTACATACATCTAAACATAAATTTAAAGAAATACATAACTTTAATCTGTCAGATTTCTTAATGAAAACACTGCAATACTGATAGGTCTTTTAACATACAGTTAGCATTTTTGCTGTTGCTTTGACTGCAGTTGTTTCTTTCAGCCTGTGTTACATGATTCACATCTTCATATTTTTCTAAATTCTAATTTTATATTCATGTATAAAATCACCTGGTCAGCTGTCAGAGGCTTATCCGTGTTTCTGCCATGCAGCCAGTGTCAATGAATGTGCTCATAGCTAGACTGTTAAACCCTGGGTTGGTATATTGCGTTGATAACAACCTTTGTCTGACCCTATAGCCTGTGTGTGATATTCTTTGCTAACCTGAAGAAAAATGAAAAATGATGACAGATAACTGTTTGCCAGAACTTCAAAATACTCAAGAAATCTGACTCTCTTGCACGTCCAGGTTCATGAAGGGGTCGTGTGAGGTTGCCAAGCTAAGCCAACTTTATTTATAAATCCCTTTAAAAACAGCAAACACTGACCAAAGTGGGAACAAACACACCAGCACAAGAGAAAGTACAGGTAGAAAGAAAATTAAAATACTAAATGAAAGCATCAATAAAATACACAGTTAATCATAATCATAAAATAAATTTTAAAAAATCATCATCTGATACTAGGTCAAAGGCCAAGCGGAAGAGGTCGGTCTTACAGTGCCTTGCAAAAGTATTCGGCCCCCTTGAACTTTTCAACCTTTTGCCACATTTCAGGCTTCAAACATAAAGATATAACATTTTAATTTTTTGTGAAGACTCAACAACAAGTGGGACACAGTCATGAAGTGGAATGAAATTTATTGGATGTGTCAAACGTTTTTAACAAATAAAAAACTGAAAAGTGGGGCATGCAATATTATTGGGCCCCCTTGCGTTAATACTTTGTAGCGCCACCTTTTGCTGCAATTACAGCTGTAAGTCTCTTGGGGTATGTCTCTATCAGTTTTGCACATCGAGACACTGAAATTCTCGCCCATTCTTCCTTGCAAAACAGCTCGAGCTCAGTGAGGTTGGATGGAGAGCGTTTGTGAACAGCAGTCTTCAGCTCTTTCCACAGATTCTCCATTGGATTCAGGTCTGGACTTTGACTTGGCCATTCCAACACCTGGATTCGATTTTGGTTTCATCTGACCAGAGCACGCCACACTTTTCAGTTTTTTATTTGTTAAAAAAGTTTTTTTTCAAGTTTTTGATCAGTGGTTGAACTGTTGCATGTTTAAAAGATTTAGGAATCACACCAGAGGACAGGCTGCTGTTAATAAGAGTCAGAACAGATGGGCCTAAAACAGACATAACCTCTTTAAAAAGTCGAGATGGGATAACATCAGTCAGTGAACCTGAGGGTTTCAGGTGACCGACAGGCTCAGAGTGATGGGCTCAGACTGGTACAAAGCAGCAGAGCAGGGAACAGAGACTGGGGGGTCAAAAGCAGGGGGTATGTGAGCCTTAGCATTGCTGAGTTTATCCACAAAGAAATTTCATAATGTCTCACATGCCTCAGGTGAAGGCTCAGTGCCGGTGTACTGAGGGACATTCCAAACATTATCAATGATAGTAAATAACACGTGAGGCTTGTGACAGACAAAAAAATATATACTTGACAGGTGCTCTCATATAGCATCTTTCACAGTTGCCTGGCAACGACGCCAACAGTCCTTTAATATTTGGAACGACACCTGCAGCTCGTCCTTTTTCCACTTTCGTTCATCTTTTCAGCATTCACGTCTGACAACATGAGTCATGTTGTTCAACCAGGGCTCAGATTTAGTCTTAGGTTGCCTGGGTTTTAATGGAGCCACTGCAGCTAAAACAGAATGAAACCAGGAGGTGAGCACCTCGGTATCAGAAGATACAGACTCAGGAATGCCGCAGTTCTGATTGAAAACGGCAGAGGATTGTGCAGCAGTGAACGGGTTAACAACACAACAGCACCGTGCAGGAGTGTGAGGTTTCACAAAGCTACAGGGCAAAGCAATGTCAAATAACACAGGCTTATGATCTGAAAACACAGCACCACAGATCATCACGTCAGAAACAGACAAACCACGTGATAAAATCAGGTCCAGTGTGTGTCCACGTACTTGTGTGGGCCCAGACACTCACTGCATGAAGTTAAGAGTCACTTAAGCTTAAAAAGTCCTTAACCATCAGTTTGTCAGGACAGCACACATGTATGTCCATGTAAAATCTCCATATTTAGCTATGATTTCTGTCAGCAGTTCAGAAAAGTCATTACTGTGTTTGGGTGGCCTGTAGATGACAGCACACAACACTGTGAGAGCGACCCAGCTCAGATCAACTCAGTCCGAAGCTGGAGCAAGAGGACGATGGAGACAGTGACTTACATTTAGAATATAAATGGAGCTTTAGCCAAAAATGTAATTTTCATGGGTTAAACCTTCATCTTGTGTAAATTTTCATCATGATTTTGATAGAAGAGGTTGAGACAATTTTTCATTTTTTAATTTTTTTACTTGTTTTTTCCCCAGTAATATACAATTCTCTGATTATTCGGGATATCACAGTGCAAAAGCCATTTTATGGCACCCACCATTTCAATTTCAAGCATGCGATGAGCAGCTGCAGAGCCTTTCTAACAGTAGCATCCTGAGAGCATCAACTTCAAACAAAGCAGCCAGCTTCCCCCACACAGATGCAGCTGCTTGTAAGTTTCTGTTGTGGTTTAGTTGCACTTCTAATTACGGCTTGGAAAAGAGCGCCGTCACAGGAGTGTCTGACCGACTGACCGCTCAGCATGCAGCGTTTTACTGGCAACACTGACTTTACTCTGAGAATAACTAAAGGACATAAGTGCTGATTTCTTTCAATGCTGAAATATCTTCAACACTTTACTGGTGACAGCAAAAATAAAATGTGCACTTATAAGGTCTTAAATTATTTTAACTGTTCAGCTTCATTTGCTAATATTCATCGAGGATAGTTCTGTGCAGTGAAATTAATTCGACATTGATCAGATCAGTTCTGGAAAGAGCTAATACTTGCTGTACCAAGCCTTCTCACCAAGGAGGTGATGCACCCTGTGGCATGCATAAAATTCAAGATTTTTCACAGCATCTCAAAAATATTTAATTTTTTTTTATAAATAATTAACAGACATAATGAATTGTTGGTTGCTTAGAATGAGGGCAGTGATCCTTGTTTTTTTGTTTGGCTGCATTACACCGTAAGCTTTATTCCTCCTTTGTGAGACTTCTAAATAATGTAGGCGAGCAAAAACAGCAGCATTATCACTGATGTGCAATGACTCACAACTGAAAGGAAAAATGAGACCATGAAATATTTCAAATACAATTATCTGTGCAAATCATCCTGCACTTTCAAAATGACACCATGTGACTTAAACTATTCGGCAAAAGTCTGCTTTGAAGAACCGAGGGTACAGTATGTCTCCCGGAGCAGCTTCATCTGCAGTGCTAGCAGTGCGAGTCACTGACCTACATTTCTCATGTTCACAAGCTCAGGGAGGCTGACAGTGGCCAAGAAAACAGACGAGAGACCGGGAGCTGGGAGGACTCGGAGTTAAGCGCAGTGTGTGGAGGTGGTTCACTATCAAACATGGATGACTCCTGCATGCATTGTGCTTCATTAATCATTCACACGGCGTGCTACATTTGATAAGCTCCTTCAAAGGAAGAATCCGAATGCAAAATATCACTTTATGTACAGAGAAGTGTTCACAGCTCTGGTTACTCCTGTTATTTGCTGTTCTGTGGCAAACACTGATCACACCTTGTCTGTGTGCAGATAACTGCGTTGATAACGGTGTTGAAAATTAAAATATTTTATTTTATTCAGACATGTAAATAATACTTTAAAGGTTTCCAATTGTTTGCTTGGCCTAGTATTTAAAAAGTACAGCCATGTTAAAAAAGTACACAATTCTTTTTATCTTCTTTTTAATTCCATCGAAGTGCAATCAGGATTCCAAACTCCTTCATTGTCATTGCATACACAACGAGATTCGGGTGCGGTACTCAAAACCATTGATCTAGCACTCCAAGAAAGGATAAGTAATAAATAACACACACACACACACACACACTGATTGGCATTAGAGTTCAGTATGGTGATGACCTTGGGGTAGAAGCTGTTTGTCTTGTGGTTGGTGCTGTGCTTGCTCTCTATCTCATTCCTGATGTGAGAAGGTTAAACAGTTTGTGTGCTGGATTGTGAGTGTAAATGTTTTTCAGGGTGGGAAGATGTGTATGTGATATATATATATATATATATATATATATATATACACACACGGTAGCAAGAGGAGCCTTTTTAAAAAGATCCTCTTGGCAAAGCAAATATGCCTGGCTCAACACAGCGTGCAGACTATAATTCTGCTTGCTTAAGCTGCTGGACTGGACAGGTTTAAAAAAAAAAGTCAGGGGGAAGGCAGGCTTTGATATGCTGAGACACAAGCCTCTCAAAGCATTTTGTGATCACGGGTGTTAGTGCAACGGACCTGCAGTCACTTAGATTGTTGATGTGAGATCTTTGGGATGGGGATTATGATGGCTGTCTTGAGGCAGGGTGGGACTGTGGCGTGTGTCAAGGAAAGGTTGAAGATCTTATTTCCAGGTACTCCGTCAGACCCTGCAGCTTTCCTCACATTCACAGTTCTGAACACCAACTCACTTGATGTTCCTGAAGGCAGAGCAGGTGGGTGACTGCAGACTGGGTGGGAAGTGTGACTGAATGATGCAAAAGCATCTGCTGTTTCCTTCAGATTAAGTTATTTTTGGTTATTCTTTTAAAGTAGGATATATAACTGGCTCAGTTTCCCATCTCATAGTATCTTTACTTGGAAAATCTTCAGGCCTGTTCAGAGCTTATCCAAAGCATTCCTAACTTCTTGTTGTTCCTCTTCTAATTATTTTTCTTTAGTCTTGATGCAGTCTGGGTCATGTTTTTATTCTCTGAGCATTCATAATCTGACGTTGGGGTGAATTTGCTGGTATATCCACTCCTGGAAAGTTGGGCAAGTAAAGTTATTATTTTATACTGAAAAAAAAATCACTAGTGGAAAACATTCAAGACTTTTTTTTTTTAGAACTGGACTTCTATCCCTTCACAGATTGCTTCTTCCCAATTGCTTGTCTAACATCATTGCTGATGTCTGTTAGTACACACCTGAGTGCTCCACTCCACAAACTGCCTCTGCTTTTCTGGAGGTGCTGATGATCAGTTGATCAGGTGTATTTGGTTACCTGGCTGCTTCTAGCTGCTCCATAAGAATAGAGGTTATCATTATTCTTTATTCTTCATAGGCAGATAACTTCAGCATGTAAACTGTCTGCATATTTTCTTTGATGCTCATTGACTAGTGTTGGTGCTGAAATGTAGACTTCGACCTCTGTGCAAAGAAAGCCATTTTATCACTCATACATTTTTATTCCTAAAGGAGGAGCTCCTAACATAATTTGGACACAGTGGGATTTAGTTCAGTTCAGTTTTATTCATATCACAGCAGAATCATAAAAACAGCTGCTCCAAGGTGGAATGTCTGCATGCTGTCTTCCATTGGTCATGATCACGTCGTGATAGAAGGCAGACTTTATTTCTTCTTGTTCTTAACTTATGATTGACAGTTCAGGGGCTGGTGTATGTATTACAATGCATTTCTTTACGGTGCTGTTGGTTTAGTCATGATCTGAGGACACAGATGTGTCTGTGTGGCCTTGCTTCTTGGCTCTCTGCATTGTAAGCAGCCACCAGTATGAGCAGGTTAACGTGTTAATTAGCTTCCTCTCTGTGAGACTCTCACACTGCAAACATGCTGCCTTGGATGCTTGTGACGTTCAGCCTTGTTCTGCTCTGTTCTGGTGGGATTACCCTTGAGGGTTTTATATTGTGTTTGACAGTATCATGTCAAAAAAAAATAAAATAAAGGATAAATATCAGTGGGACCAGCCATCAGCCACTTCATCTGTGTGCCACTGCTGAGGCTCTGAATACTTATTAAAAAGCCATGTAAATGTTGTTGGCTACACTTGAATCTCTGCCTGCTAATGCTCCGATCCTCCTGGGATAATCACCAGGGTCAAGAGAACTGTATGAAACCTCTCTGTAAGCAGGAAAGCACAAGAAAGGTTTTGTGTTAGTAAGTCTTAGTACAAATGACAGATGGGCAAAAAGAATGGAGCCTATAAACAGAGGCCCCTCAGTGTGACTGTTGTGTATGTATTATTGGCTCAGCTCTCAGCAGGACTCTGTACCCTGTGTTGGGCTCCTAGCTTGGCCCTCCTTGTTTGCACTGCTCTACTTAGCATCAGCTGAGCAAGCAATGCGCCTGCTGCTGAGCACCACTGAATCCGGATATTAAGCTGCATGATAAAGCCTATGAAGCTTCGAGCCACAGTGAGCTCCCACTGAAACCTCAGACTGCAGTCTACAGTGGAGTCTTTATTCCCTTCAGCTAAACATCAGCTTTCAGCCTACACATGCATCACACTTCACAGTAGCACCACAACACGTGGGGGACTGTTAGAAAACATTTGGCAACGGATCCTGGCACAGCAGACCTGCAGAGTGTTGCTCATGAAACAGCATTATTGATATTGGAGTTCATCTCTTTCTTGTTATGTCTTGATGAGAAAAATGTCAGCAGAGCAACATTAAGGGCTCACATTTTCCTCTGAGTAATAAGTGACGCAGAGTTATTACAAGCATTTCAGTGACTTGTAAGTCTCATTACTTCATGCATTCACTCTATTTACCACCCCTTTCATTTAGCACCTTCTTTTATGTGATTATAACACAACAGTGCTGTTATTTTATGAGAAGTGATCGTCAAGAATGAATGTCACTACAAATGCAGAGCAGGGGGAATACACTGAAATCTGAAATCATTCCAATTCAATATTTTCTCTTTGTAGAACACAAAGATCATGTAAACATAAACTGTCTGATTATGTGTTAGAAAAATATGTTATTATACAAACTGTTGGGAATTTATATCACTTTGATATTGGTATTTTACTGTCACTATTTTATATAATTTATCACCAATTATGTTAGTCACCCACACTGGATTAATGAACACTGTATGCTTTAGATCAGAGGCCTGTTATATTCCCTCCCTCAGATGTTCAGGGCCTCACTCTTCGCTCCTGCTAAAACCTCTCATCTATATTTAGAAGCTTCACTTTTAACATAACTCTGTATCACCTTTTAATAAAGTTCAAGTTGCTTAGGACAGTGTGCCCAGAAAGATGAGTTTGAAGACCCACCTGTGTTTGTTTAATATGAATAAAGTGTGGGAATAAATTTTGCATACTTAGATAAAATGAGTTTTTTTTTATAGTGGGAGTATTAACAGCTGTCAGTGGGAGTATTTTTGGGGAGGTAGGTTCAGCTGGGAAGAACCTGCACAGAGGGGGGTGGAACTGTTTCAGGTTTTAGGGGATGACAGTTTATGTAAATTAGGAGGTCAAAGGCAAGTGGGCAGTTACCATCTTTAAAGGTATAAAATAAGGTGCTTGTTCTTGGTCTGGCACTTTTTTACTTTTATTCACTTACTTTTGCTCTTCCCTATCCTGTCCTCTTCTTCTTCTTTTCCTGTTTCTGCATCTTTCTCTTGTGCGTCCTACTCTTAGTGCTGTTGCTGTCTGTGTTTTGGCTTTTGTCTGTGTTTTGTGTAACCAGTGTTACAATGGCATCAGATCGTATCAACATTAATCCACAGGTTTCCTGCTCCTGTGGATGAAACAGGATGAAACTGCAGGTCATTATATGTAACAGCAGCTACACGGTGACACATCTGTCATCTTCTACTCTTCTGCTGCATCATCATTAGTCTCTTTCTTTGTATGCAAGCTTCACCAGCCTCTGTGAAAGACTAACCTGCATTTTAGTTAGCTAGTACACACACACACACACACACACGCACGACCAAAACAAACAAATAAAAAAACAAGACGAACAAAGACGAAAAGACAAAGCTCAGCATGTGGTGTGATGGCTTATGTTGTGAAGTTTCTATCACCCGTACTCTCCCTCTCGTCTCTGATGCTCCAGAGACTACCATGACCTGGATGACTGACAGCCTACACAGATCTCTCTCTTTTGAATTTGTGAACATGTGCATGAGACCTTCCCCAACCATCTTTTTTATTAGAAACTAGTTCATTTAGAGCTAATACCCATTTCCTTTCAAAGAGGGCAAAATGCACCACAATGAACCCCACAAAATAAAGATAAAGAAACAAGCAGAGACATTAATGGACAGGTTCTTATATGGTGCTTTTCTAGTACTCAAAGCGCTTTATACAGCATGTCTCATTAGCTCATTCACACTCCACACATCCTGAGCCACAGCTGCCCAACATTAATAGGCGGTGTGGTGAGTTTAAATATCACCACGCAGCATACTTTAAATATCAGAACACAGAACGGTGACGAGAACCTGTGTGAAACCCCAAGTGGGTGCAATCAGCAGTGAAGATTAAGGTGCAGTGGTTAGCATGTTGAGCCAGAAATATGCAGGAAGGTCTCCACTAGTGTTTAGGGTTCCCGTTGAGACCCATCAGAGCCCAGACAGCACATCCCATTCCCACCTAGGAAACATGGACACCCAGGGACCAGAGCCCATGGCACAGCATGGGCCAAGGGACAGTGAACAGAGCCAAAGCCCAGGAAGGACACCAGCTGGCACAACCAAGGCACCGGGGCAAAAGTATGCATACAGGTTCAAATATACCTAAATCCCCATTAATGTTTGGTCCCTTAGCAAGTGGCACTTCAACCAAAGACTTTTGGTAGCCATCAATAAGCTTATGGCATAATTCTGGCTGAATATTTGATGACTCTTCTTGGCTTAATTGGTAGCCTTCATTTAAATGGGTTGTTTCCTGACATTCACGCTCATGATGAGTGTATGTGAACTTCTGACCACAACTGCAGTATAGTTTATGTAATTTGACAGTGATAAGTTTGTTGACCGACACAGTTGGAATTCATGCCGGCGTTCCTTGCTGGCTTCAAACAGGCTAAACTTTTAGTAGGTGCTTTCCCCTTTTACTGACCAAAGCAGTTAGTGACGTGCTCATACGCACATATGTTGGTACAACACTTTTGATACTACTGGCAGTGCTTTTCTTCTCACATACACCACTGATTTGGTTGCAGCAGCTGCATTGCTTTCTCCTTGTTCTTAACTTCTTCATATTTTTCTGATATTATACATTTTCTTATTTGTAAAATCAAGCGCTCATCTGCCAGTAGACTTATCCATGTCTGTGATGGCTGCCATCACCACTATTTTCATCTGAACACACTCATAGCTAGATTGGAAAACCCTGTGTTAACTTATTGCATTGATTACGATCTTTGTGTGTCTGCTTGGCCTGAGTGATGATGTTGTACAGGCTCTGCATTGTGGAATAAAAGCATACATGGAAATATTATTTATATATATTTGTGGACTTCCTGTTATATGTAGGCATAATAATGACTCTCTGGGTTTTGAAAAAAGATTATAGTTTCTATTCCAGGCCCCTTCAAAATATTAACAATGTATTAAAAACAGTTTACGGCCTTTCTGGCAGAGAGCCTTGAAGGCAAACGTTCCCCACGTGTTATGTTTTTCCCCTATATCGCATCATGAAAGTGGGATTTTTAAGTTATGGTGACTGTCCTGGAGCAACATCGATTATGGTCTTGGAGGAATGGTACTGGAACTCTGCTACTGTGTCAAAAAGGCAACTATTGAAAATTAGTTTCATGAAAAGGAAAAGAAGACTCGTAGTAACCCAAGTCTGGCAAGTAGGCCAGGTTGGGCACGTAAGAGACATTTTAGCAATGGGCATTGACGGTGTGACTCTGGGGACGAATGTCAAAGGAAAACCAAGTATGCTCCTGGTCGTGACACATGGCATAACCCACTTTTCTTCAGTACTGGAGACTGTGGGCTCATCCACTGGAAATGTCATGGTTTCTGAGTTGTGGCCAGTAATGAAAGTGATGATCCTTGACTCCTGTACATACTTGATATGCAACTCTTATATGAAAACTCTCTGAACCCTCAGTAAAGACTTTTGTTTTTGGACTTCTTGTTTCAGCTTCACAGCTCTGCTTTCTTGGTGCTCTTGAGTAGTGGGGATATTTAAATAAAATGCCACTAGCTGTATACAGTACAATGACACTATAACAAGTCAGTAGTGAAATTGCTGCAGAAAGCCATTTGACATGTCTAAAGCAGACATTTACATAACCAGCTGAGCACTTTGCGTGGCATGTCCGTGACTATCTTTCACACGCCACTGAAGCACTTTAATTTGCTCAACTGAAAGAGCAACGCCATCTGTATTACTCTAACTTTATTTCATAGTTGGGATTGAACTGCTATGATATGATTGGGCTTTTATGATTTTAAGACCTCTAGCTGGCTGTAATAAATGTGAACTAGCTGTTTCTCATTTTGTTTGTTGGGATTAGGAGGATTCATTCAGCACAACTGAGCTGAGTTCAGTGAGAGCAATTCACAAGAGGAATTAATTCCACATGCCATCTTGCATCACCCTCCATTCCATCCTCACCCCCTAAGGTCATGAAAACTATTTTCTATGCCTTCTTTACTATCAAATCAAATTAACTTGGTCATTGAACCAAAGGGTTATGCAGACATTTGCAGCTTTCAGTGGCTGTTTAGCTATTCATTTATTCATTGGCAATCTGCTGAAGCTCCTGCTGTTTATGACTTTGAACTCACTCATCATTTTCTCTGTCTGCACATGTTGTGTCCGTGTATAGCTGCCCATCCTGGTATCATCTGTGGTGAGTCTGTACTTCCTTGAGTGGACGGATGTGTTCAAGCCAGTTAAGTCTGGCTTCAACTGCCATGACCGCAGCCTGAGCCTGCCCTACATCGACCCCAACCACGAGGCCATCCCCTTGCTGATGCTGCTTAGCCTGGCCTTTGCTGGACCTGCCATCACAGTAAGCCTTCACAGTTCACAACAAAATAGAATACTATGACACTAACCTTATTTTAGGTCTTCAAACAGGGTCATAGACCCTCTAGCTGTCATATTAGTTGTGCTCTGTTATTAGACTCCACAGTATAAACATACAACCGCTGTAGAATAGCAATTAGAACAGAGGGGAAGAGATCAGCATTTTTTTCTCTGGGCAGTGGTCTATTAGCTTCTCACCTCCAAAGCTTTTGATGAAGATATGTATACTTATACTATACACATATGAACACACATGGGCAAATATATACACATATATATATATATATATATATATATATATATATATATATATATATATATATATATATATATATATATATATATATATATATATATATATAAATAAATCTCAGCTTGCTCTGCGGGCATTTTTTGCCCTCCAAGCTCAGGTCCTAGAGGCCTGGGAGCTTGAGGGTCCTCTGCAGTATCTTAGCTGTTCCCAGTATTGTGCTCTTCTGGACAGAGATCTCAGATGTCGTTCTTGGAATCCGCTGGAGCCACTCTCCCAGTTTGGGGGTCACTGCCCTGAGTGTTCTGATTACCATGGAGACCACTGTTACCTTCATCTTCCACATCCTCTCTAAGCTCCTCTGTGAGCCCTTGGTATTTACCAAGCTTCTCGTGTTCCTTCTTCTTGATGTTCCTGTCATTTGGTATTGCAACGTCTCTCACTACGACCTTCTTCCTCTGTTTGTCCACCACTACGATGTCTGGTTGGTTAGCCATCATAAGTTTGTCTGTCTGTATCTGGAAGTCCCACAGGATCTTAGCTCTGTCATTCTCAACCACCTTTGGGGGTGTATCCCATTTTGACCTTGGCACCTCCAGATCATACTCTGCACAGATGCTCCTGTATACTATGCCAGCTACTTGGTTACTTGCACCCTGCTGTTATGTGTTGGAGCGTCTCAGGGGCATCTCTGCTCAGCCTGCACCTGGGGTCTTGCCTGGTGTGGTCAGACCTGAGCTGTCTATCAATCTTCTGCTCAGAGCTTGTTCCTGTGCTGCCATGATTAGTGCCTCTGTGCTGTTCTGTCAGTCCAGCCTTATCCAGCCATTGGTAATTTTTTTCAATATCAGCCATTTCTTCTATCTGTCGGTGGTACATGCCATGCAGAGGTGTGTCTTTCCATGATGGTTCCTGTTCTTGCTCCTCTCTTTCTTGGGTTTCTGATGCCTGAGGTATCCATTGTGGCCATCTTCCTGATGTATTCATGGATCTTTGTTGTTTTATCTAGTATAGTGGTTCTGACACTGACAGGGACTAGAACGAGAGAGCATATTTCTCCCATTTTGGCTTCTCTTCATTGGCTCCCTGTTAAATCTAGAATAGAATTTAAAATGCTTCTCCTCACATACAAGGTCTTGAATAGTAATCAGGCCCCAGTCTTATCTCAAAGACCTCATAGTACCATATAACCCCAATCAGAGCACTTCGGTCTCAGACTGCTCGGTGGCTCACTCTGTGGTACCTAGGATACTTAAAAGTAGAATGGGAGGCAGAGCCTTCAGCTTTCAGGCTCCTCTTCTGTGGGAGACAGACACCCTCTCTATTTTTAAGATTAGACTTAAAACTTTCCTTTTGATCAAGCTTATAGTTGGGGCTGGAACAGGTGACCCTGAACCACCCCTTAGTTATGCTGCTATAGGCCTAGGCTGCTGGGGGGTTCCCATAATGCACTGTTTCTTTTCATTCACCTTTATTTACTTTGTTTATACTTCACTCTGTATTTAATCATTATTATTAATCTCTGCCTCTCTGCCACAGCATGTCTTTTGTCCTGTCTCTCTCCCCTCAGCCCCAACCGGTCGCAGCAGATGACTGCCCCTCCCTGAGCCTGGTTCTGCTGGAGGTTTCTTCCTGTTAAAGGGAGTTTTTCCTTCCCACCGTCACCAAGTGCTTGCTTGATGGGGGTCGTTTCACTGTTGGGTTTTCTCTGTGTTATTGTAGGGTCTTTACCCACAGTACAAAGTGCCTTGAGGTGACTGGTGTGATTTGGCGCTATATAAATTGAATTGAATTGAATTGAATTGAATTGAATTGACACTCACTAGTTTTCAGCCTTCTTCCCTAGAGCACAGTCTCAGGGTGCTGGATTTGGGGTGAAACCCTCCATGCATGGTAAGCAGCTTCCTTGTCTTGACATCAGTGGCTTCAAGAAACAAAAAGAAGTCCAGTCACCTTTTTTCAAGCTCCAGAGGTTATCAGTGGCTTCTATTTCCTTTTTCTGGCAGCTTATTATCCAGCAGGGTATCTGAGCATTTTGTTTGCCCGATATTGTTCTTTCCATTCAGCTGACTCTTCAGGACTTGCCTTACTTGCTGCAGGTACTGCGGTTGCAGCTTTCCTAGAGGCCTCTTGATGGTTCCCATTTGCCTGTGGAATTCTAAGGTACTTGTGGCTATCCTCAGTGTCTTTCAGTGTTGCCTTCTGGTAGTGTAATCCCGTCAGTTCTGACTACTTTCCCTCTCTTTGTTACCATCCGACTACACTTCTCCAGTCTGAATGACATTCCAATGTCATTGCTGTAGAGCCTAGTGGTGTGGATCAATGAACTGAACTTCGTTCTCTCCTGGCATACTGCTTGCACAGGACTTCCAGGTCATACTTGGCACAGATGTTCCCGTATACTATGCCAGCCACTTGGTTATGGCGTTCCATGTGCCCTGCCTGCTAGCATCTTGCACCCTGCTGTTATGTACTGGATTCTCTAGGGGCATCTCTGCAGTGCTTGCCCCTGGGTCTTGCCTGGTATGGTAGACCAAATGATCCAGACCACCAACATCTGGTTTATTCTCGTGGGTTCTATGTCTTTGGTATACGAGGTTAGCTTGGCATTTTCTAAATAACATACATTTTGCTGAAGAAAGAGATTAAAAATCGATCTCTAATCATTAATTATCATGGATCTAAGTTATTTTTCCTGAGTGGCAGTGTGATTACACCACATTTGAGAGCTATTGATAATATTTACAAAATGTTTTGTAAAACAATTAAATATAAACAGTACCAGTCAAAAGTTTGGACACACCTTCTCATTCAATGTTTTTCTTTTATTATTTTTTTCCCTACATATAACAAACCAAAATATGTTTTAGATTTTAGATTCTTCAAAGCACCTTTGGTGATTACAGTTTTGCACACTCTTAGCATTCTCTCAGTCAGCTCCATGAAGTAATCACATCAAAAGATTTTCCAACAGCCTTAAAGGAGTTACCAGAGGTCATTACTGGCTGCTTTGCCTACACGCTGCGGTCCAATTTATCCCAAATCCCAATCGCAACTAGTTTAGATCAGGTGACTGTAGAGGCCAGGTCATCTCCATCAGCCTCTTTCTTGATCAGATAGCCCTTAAATAGCCTGGAGGTGTGCTTGGGGTCATTGTCCTGTTGAAAAACAAATGATGGTCCCACTAAGTGCAAACAAGATAGGATGGCCCGTTGCTGCCGAATGCTGTGGTAGTCGTGCTGGTTAAGTGTGCCTTGGATTTTGAATAACATCTGACTGGACTGGACTTAAAACATCATCACGGCACCTTACATACACACAAACATACATACTCGCCCCGATGCCTGCACTGCTGTTTCCTTCATTGCACAAACTGCCGGCTTTTTCTGTATATGAGATATATTTATTTACATATTATTATTTTCCCTTCTGTTACTTATTATTTTCTTGTTATCTCTTGTTTTTAAGTTAATTTCCAACCTAGTGGGATCAATAAAGATGTAAGTCAAATATCAACATGTTTTCAATATGGTTTCAGAGTTTGGAACCACACAGTACATAAACTCAATTTTGCTATTTGCATAACTGAAGCAGGTGAAACTGTTTAGAGAGATTTACACGAATGGATCTAACAGAAAATATTTGTGTCACAACAATCTCATCAGACCAAATTATCTCCATATATGTGAAATACATATATGGGAGTGGGATGGTCAGACACAATGATTAGGCCAAGTTCCAAAACCTGAATGTAACCATAAGCCTGTCTGTTTGAAATTCAGTGGATAGTTAACTATCAAATGTTTCCCGGGCAAGTCCACCCCCCCCCCCCAGCTGCAACATTATTAAAAGAAAGAATGACAAAAAGTAAAAAGAAGAAAAAAAACCAAAACTGCAGACTTATCCATTGCTTATAGGGATGCTGATTCTATATTAATATGCATAGTAATTTTTGGCAAAAGAGAACGAAGTGCTTAAAAGTATGCTTCTGCCCTAAAGCTCTGAATCTGACACTGATCAAAGTTGTACACATCTCACAAGGTTCCCTCTGATGTCAGGCAGTTTTCTACATTAATCGATTCTGAGGCCTCAGAACAGCTGATGGCACCTTCTTCTTCAGATTCTTCTCTCGGCAGTGTGTGGAGCAGAGGACTTTAGGCCGTCCTGTCCTACTTCACTGTGCCTCTCAAGGCCGCTGAGCATTCAAGTGCTTTGGAAGTCACTCACTGTGGGTGTTGCCCACCCTCAAGCTTTATGGTAAAACCAGCTCGATTCTAGTTCGTAATACTGACTCAATTCATGTTTCTCATTCTGTGAGCTGGCAGCGATCTGGGGCTGAAACAAAAGTTGCGGCTGCTGCAGTGGATTTTTTAAAGCTGCTGACTTAAAAGAGGTCCTTGCTAGGTCTGCAGGCATTTCCATAGCATTTAGTACAATAATAAGAAAATGACTGGAGTTGTCCCTGTGTGTTTAATGCTCTCTTTTGACAGCGAATGCACTTTGGACTCATCTAAATGAACACAGTCCTCCTGTATTTGAAGACTTTTAGCAAAAGCTAATGGTGGCAGTGAAAACAAACTTTTGAGACATTCATTTTTGCAGAATTTCTGTTATTTCTGATTCACAGTGAGCTGTTAGCTATAGGGGAAGTAGAAACAGTGGTCAGCTGGAACACATCATTTCAGCTAAGGGTACTAAAGATGTTTTCATCAAAAAACTGAAGATTGCAATAGTGTGGAAAGTATGAGGAGTAACATTCCAGCCGGTAAATGAATAAAGCTTGCACAAGGGTAAAAGTATCTTCAAATCTGCTCACTCGGGCGACACAGTTTTGCACTGCTGTCAGAAATAAAAGCTTTGATCCAGTCAAAAATGAATCACAAGCTTTGAGCAAGTACATAGTACTACAACAACAATAATATTTAAAGTGGAGAGTAGTAGACATTTTAAGAGAACTGTTGATTGATTTAACTTTACTTTCTATCTCCTTTCTATCCTTGGTATTCTCTGTCTGCTAACATCAGTAACATTTAGAAAATTATGAACATAACCTCTGACCTCTGTGACTCCTCTTTGTGACTTTTTTTTTTTTGGTTGCTGAATGTTAAGTTTATTTTTCATGCATGCACAAATGCTGTTATTTTTACAGCATGAATTATAACATTGACATTGTGAGCATTAGCTTGTAGCTGTATTGTTTTATGGGACTATTGCTACATTTTTAGGCCCCACTGTGATACATGTAAACAGGTCACAGTAAAACTTAAAAGCTCAAACTCAGGGGGGCACGTTTTACTTTTACTCCCTTGTTTTTGTGCCCTGTGTTAATATTGCTTCTGCTTCTTTATCTACCTTCTTTTCCCACTTGGAGATATTTTATGATGGTCAGCTGTGGGCTGTGGTAAACCTCAACTGTATCCTGACCTGGAGACTGAACTTCCACAGCTGCTGGAAGCCAAGGAGTAGAGACCTTGCTGGATTGAGCATGAGACAAATGATGGCTGGGATCACAGCAGCTCTGGAATCCTTTGAGTAGCAGAATGGTTTCACATGGGAGGCAGTCACTGACCCAGAGCACTCAGTCAATGACCAGTGCTTGCAAGGCTATCCCACATCCAAGCTAAGGTCTAACATGCTAACTGCCCTGGCTGATTCTCTTTCCCATGAAATGCGAGGACCTGGAGGGACATTCCAGATGGAGTAAGAAATGACTGGTGGGCTTGCCTGAGGGATCACCGGGCCGACGCCCCATTCAATTTATGCAAGACCCTATTCTGCAGGTCGTTTTTCTTGTTTTTCTCTTCTTGTGTTGGTCTTCCTGTGTATTGCTGCAGTCCATCGCTCTGGTTCGTGCATGCCATTTTCCACTCTTTACCATGCCGGTCAGGGTCTGCCAAGGCTTAGGACTGTCATTGATGATGGAATTTGCACCTTCCGAGTGCTTGGTGCTTTCTGAAGCACTACTGAGTAGGAATTGTCTCTTCTTTTCTTTTGTTCAGTATACCTTTATTTTTATTGATTTTTTCCTAGTTGACAATATTTAACACCTGCTTCTGTATCTGCATGCAAGTACGATGCAAACTTAATCAGATTTTCTTTTTTTGAGCACCTCATGAATACCTGTTTGTCATGGCGTCTTAACTCTCATCTACTTCTTAAAAGTTTAATTTTGTTTGTGATCAAACTGATTTATTTTTTCAGCTTAAACAAAACCCATGATATATCTCCCTCTGTGCGTTTGGAAACCTTGAAGGCAGCACATCGGGGAAAGATTTAAAAAAAATAGGAAAGACAATAATAATTCCCAGACAACACATTTCCAGGCCAGATGGGGCAGCAGACAGAATCTCTCCAGCGTGTCCTGGGCATGCCCTGGGGCCTCCTCCCAGTGAGACATGTCCAGAACACCTCACCCAAGAGGCACCCTGGAGGCATCCTGGATCTCACATGGTCTCCTGAACCACCTCAACTGGCGCCTCTCGATGTGGAGGAGCAGCGGCTCTACTTTGAGCCCCTCCCAAATGGCTGCACTCCTCATCCTATCTGTAAGGAAGAGGTCAGCCACCCTTCATAGGAAGCTCATTTCGGCAGCTTGTGCGATCTCATTCTTTCTTTCAGTACACAGAGCCTCATGAACACAGGTGAGGGTCGGGATGTAGCACTTGACCGGGTAAATCCGTCAGCTTCACTTTCACACTGAGCTCCCCTCTTCACCACGACAGACCGGTGCAGCGTCCGAACGCACCGAAGACGTGCAGCCCTGATCTGTCTGTCTGATCATCCCGCTCCCTTCGCCCGTCGACTCGTGAACAAGACCCCGAGATACTTAAGCTCCTTCACCTGGTAAGTGATTGGAAGCGGAGCGGGCTTGCATCCTTTTTCCTGCTGAAACAGGACCATCGCCGTGACTTAGAGGTCATTTATGCCAACACACGCTGGCATTATCCGGAAAGAAGATGAGGTTCCCAAGCCACCAAGGTGCAGCTTCTGCCACATGCCATGTGAGGTTTTGTTCATGTACCATCAAGAATAACGGTGACAATGGCAGCCCACTGAAAAACATCATCGGGCTTAATTCAGTCAATGACTCCTTCTAGAACCAAGTCCTGTTGCTCAGCAGTCATATTGAAACACATGTGGCAGATTCATCCAGGGATCATTTTAAAATTTTATTCAACATCTTGTGTTCCATTTCACTGGATTTAATGAGATAAAACCTGCACAGAATATCAAACTTGCTTAAAATTGCTTAGCAAGACGACTGAACCAAAGGAACAA
>JAMQGT020004297.1:0-11216 GCA_024447675.2 Pterophyllum scalare | reverse complement strand
TCTGTAACTGTACTTCGTTCAGTTACGTATTGCTCCTGCAAGCACAGGAGCTCTTTATGTGCGTTTTGGTCCTTTCTCGCTCAGAAACGCTCATTTTGGCCATTTCAAGGATAACTTCACAAACTTCATTCAAACTGCTTCCAAACAGGTTTCTAAATGATTCTCCTTCAATTCTCATATGATTTCCAAGCAGAACCCCTGTGTTTCACCACGATGCTGCAAGCACAGGGAGCTTTTATGTGCGTTTTGAGCGTTTCTCGCTCAGACAACGCTCCATTTTGGCCATTTCAAGGATAACTTGTCACGAAACTTCAATCAAACTGCTTCCAAACGATGTTTCCAAATGATTCTCCTTCAATCTCCTATTATTTCCAAGCAGACCCTCTGTGCTTTCACCACGATCCTGCAAGCGCAGGAGACTTTTGATGTGCGTTTTGGGCTTTTCTCGCTGAGCTCTCTCTTAAGAGGCCTGAGCCAAGTTTGTTGATGGTTTTTCATAAATAATCTGAAAAAAGAAATCCTGGTAAAGTCATGCATGCATAGCCGGTCATTATTTTTTTGACAGTAGATATACTGTGCCATGATTGGTCATCCCATTTGCTGTAGTGTTTGTTGAGACACTGCGGGGGCTTTTTAAGGCCAATTATGGGTAGGTGATAGAATGTACAGTAAATATAACCAAATCTTTGTTGATGCAGATTTCTTCACTTTGCTGAGCTTAGTTACAGGAACAGGGATCTGTGAGGGAAGAACCGCCCTGCTCATTTGACATACAAAATTGTTTATTGCAGTCATACTTCCAATCTGCTCTAGCACATAGACCTTTTTTTTCCCTTCAACTTATGTTCTATGGTTGAAAAACCTTGCTTAATCATGAGCAACTGAGAATGATGCATGCATATACATATGCACAAATAGTTTCCTGCAACTACAGAATGAATGTTGACACTCTTCAGTTATAGACCACAGTTTTAAAGAATAATTAGAATAACATGATACTATAATAATATAGAAAAATTAGATAGATTTAATCTATTTTTTTGTCCAGGCAGGACACATTACTGAGAGGAAGTGTTGCAAGTGCTTTTGCCATTATGTGAACTTATTTTTTGACATCATATTGTGTTCATGGGTACTTTTAACTTATTCTAAAGAACTGGCCCTATTTCCTGTGATATAATTGCACCGTATGTCTGATTGTGACTTATCTACTGAAGCTGATTGAGCAAACCTAAAGAAAGCCCCTGTCAGAAACCGTACAGCTTAATAACTAGATTTCACACACATAGACCAAGATACAGGAGAGAGAATGCTGTCTTTGTTAGTGACAACAGGAAGTGACATAAAACTTGTCTGGGTCTTACTGGAAGTTGCTTCCTCTGGTAGAGTAAAAAAAAGAAAAATGTGAAAACTGATATACTATTTTCTGTAGCATGCCCCCCCCAATCAGTTTCCTGGCCTTCCTTGTTCTAAAATCTGACATGTGTTTGTTCTTTTGCTTCATGGATAGATCACAGAGAGTGGTTTCCACTTTAGTTTTGATAAGGCTGCGTGATAAAGGCACTGTGAGACATCTACTCAGCTAGTCAGCACAACTGTCAGTGGGATAACTTAGATGAAGTGATCAAGTAGAATTGGCTGATTTTGTTCTTCTTCTTAAATTAATGGTTATAGGGGTTAGCCTAGTTTAGCATAATTACTAAAAACATTGGGAAAACTATCTTTGAGCACCTCAAAAGTGCAATACTGAACATGCTGTATCTCAATTCTTTCATCTATATGCAAGCTGTTTACATGTTAAAATAAAACAAACAAAAGGTTTGTTGCCACAGTAAAGCTGCCAGGCAACCAGCTGAGACTGCAAGATCCTCCAGGCACTGATATAGCCTGGCACATACCCTCAGCAAAACCAGCTGTCGTACTTTAGTTTTTACATGCTATGTGTTAATTAAGGTGTTTTCACACTCGCATGGCAGCTATGAACTTTTACCTGAGAACGATACATGTGAGACCTCAAATGTCATACACAAGCTGATTGGACTTTAAATGGTCTTTAAGCTGCCAGCTTCCAGTGTAAAGTTCATGTGATATCCAGTTGTGCCAGTGTGAGAACAGCATAAGTAATAGTCTGGTGAACCTTACCTGGCTCTCCTACTTGTTCTGAAGGTCATGTATGAGCAAAGCTTCAGTGTGCATCGGTGTGGATCTACTGCTAGGTGGCCTCTGCTATCTTAAGACTGGCCCATGTTCACTATTGTCCCATTCCCAGCCTTTGTGCTGAGTTGATTTATGATGGGGAATTGATTTGTAGTGCATTTAGTTCATTCTACACAGGATGTAAAGAGCTGCAGTTACTTGTGCAGCACATCATTGTGCAGTAGTTACAGGTTTTTCAACTCGTTAACATGTCGGTAAGCTGTTGCTTTTACATACTAGAGGACATACAGTATTATGAGCGAAGCAAGCATTCAGTACCATGGCTGAGCATTTTTTCTTTGGAGCTGCAGCATATAAATGAGAGCCTGGGTTTTATAGGTTAAAAAAAAAAAGCAAGTGATTCTGTCTGCTTGCAGGGCAAGACTAACTTGTTAGACCTGGTACCCGTCTTATTCAAATTTAGCAACAGATTACTAGTTTCTTGATAACACAGTCAAGTCAAAGTTCTACGTTATGCTTTCCTCTGCTCTCTGTTGCATGTGTGTGTGTTTTTGTGTCTCCTCTGCTCCATAAGTCTGTTCTGTCTGTGGGAGATAAAATTGAGCAGACTAATGTTGAGCAGAGTGGAAGAGAGAGGTAGTTGAAGTGAAGGAAATGCTACTGGAGCTGATTATAACTCATTACTTTACTTGCTTAACATGCAATAAAAAGTTTCCTAGCATAATTTAACCAAAGTAAATCCTTTGGTTCATGATAACAGTTTTATTGGGTCTAACAGCTACAGCTAGTTATACATTATCCAATACACCTCCCACACTTTTTTAAAATTTGGATTAAAAAAAAAAAATTCAGTTCAAGAGTTTTTTTTTCTTTTTTACCTCTCCTGACCTGCCAGAACAGCACCTTCCCCCCCCTTTTTTTGGACTACTGGTTTTCTTCTCCTGATTAACAAAATGCACACTTCTTTTACTTAGCACGACAATTTGTGAGTGAGTGAGGCTCACAGTTACAAAGGGAGAGTGGGTGCAGTTTTCAGGCAAGAGGTCGGGGGACACACTAATTTCCATATATGTAGCTAGATCGATGCATACTGGGGGCAATAGTGAAGAGTTACGTGTAATACATTTTGGACGTGAAGGGATATTTTTCATGGAAAAAATAAAATGCAATTTTTATGAAACAAGATAAGCTTTTAGGGGTTTAATTAATGATTATCAATAATCAACAAAAGTGTAAGTAAAAACTACCTATAATATTATTCATTGTCTACCTGACTCTACACCTAAGAGCCTGATTCCAGACACAAGTTATGTTGTGTTCAAGTTAAATACCCTTTAAAATGCAACACTTGTTGACTGTGTGATGTTTTTTTTGTGTGTGTGCATGTTTCCTTTACAGAGCACTCCATATAGCTGTGGTGCAGGGAGAATTGGACATAGTCTACAAACTCATCCAATTCTTGATGTGGGCTCACAAAGACGTTGATATCTACAACAATCTCCGTCAGGTAAAACACATGCATTGATGAAGCAACTTACAAATACATGCACAGAGTTCTGATGATTAAATGCCAGGACACAGCACTTCTATAGACAGGGCATTTTGCAAACAAAATTAAATAAACCAAAGCAAAAAACTTGTCAATATTACAGCAGTAGGTATGCGTGCATGTGTGCACACTTGCACAAAAAGCTCAGCATGTTAAACAACCTCAGTATGTATAATACATTTCCCTTCTTCACCCTTCTGATAACACTTACATGGAAAAGAATGAAAGAGGAAGTGCCTTGGTTTCCTCCTTGCCCTGCAGTGTATAATCACACACTCTTACGGTCACGGCAACTGAGGCTTATACAGTGGAATTCACCCTTCCTGGTTTCTCCACCTGTACTTGCCACAAGCCAAAGCCATGCACATTCTGGGAAGGGCAATGTGTGATTTCCAATGTTCTGTATTTTGCGCATAGCTTTCTAGTGGTCACTTTCTGTATATGTAGCAAGGGATTTTTCAGTGTTTGCATGTAGGATTTACCGTGTTGTGAAATTCAGAAAAAAGACAAAATATGATTAATTGGCACAATGAATGACTCACACTAACTCTCAGAAACCTTACACTGATACCTAACGACCTTAAGTGAAAAAAATATGTTCACATGGAAAATTACATGGTAACGTTTGCAAACACGGCTTTTTAACTTGCATTTCTACATATATATTTTAGTTTAATTTTGACTATTCACTGTGAAAAATTGACAAATACAGTTTCACTAGGGTGATTTTGCCTATGAAAAATGGTGGTCCCCTGCAGCTCCTTACTTACTATCTCAACATGAGGCATAAGCTTTGGTATTTTACTAGGAAGGTGTACATGGAGTTACTTTTGAGTGTTTCCCAATCCAGGGCTGTCCCAACCACTGGTGTCAAGCCAGCACTTCAACATTCTCTTCTCCTTTGTTGTCTCCTGATTCTCTGCCAGCTTTTTCTTTTCCACGCTTCAACAGAAAAGCACCAGAGCTTTTTCAGAGCTTTAGTTCTCAAGTCTGGGGTTTCACACCACACACAACACCACAGACATCCTTACCAGAAATAATGCTTGTGCTATCATCAGTTGTTGTCTCTCCTCATCGCTGAGACTTGACAGCATAGGTTTTATGATATCCTGTGTCTGCCCTATGTATGAAAATGCATGCACGCGATGCACACACACAGTTACACACACACACACACACACACACACACACACACACACACACACACGCACGCACACACACACACACCACACACACACACACACACACACACACACATATGCACACTGTGTTTTCACACACACTCACATTAGAAGTCATGTGCAGTTATAACTGAAAAGAGAGATTTACAGGCACAGGTCCCGTCACAGTCATTTGCCTACCAGAATTTGTGGTTTTGACCCAAAACCAGGCATAGTGAACAAACTTATCAAAATGAAGGTAGGGTACTTTTGTATTTTTCAAAATGTTGAGTTCTGAAGACATTTTCTGGCACTGGCTATTTCCTAAGATAAACAAAAACAGACAAGACAGTCAATTTAAATGACAAATCCTGAGTTTCTGTGGTTTTGCACATGGAACTTTTTACAGAGTGTTACTATCAGTACTGAGCAGTGTAAGTGTCAATACATGATTTGCCTTCCACTCCCAAAACTACAATGATAGTATAGAGACAGCTGTTTGATACTCCCACATGCTACCAGCGTAGCTACAAAAACACATACTACACTAGTAAACTTTTGCTTCTCTAATGACAGCAGATAATGTAGCATGATGCTGACACTACGGGGTTTGGGGACTTATTCTTTGGGGCCACCCACACTAAAAACATGCACTGACTGTCATGTGGATTAGAACAGAGACAATCATGTGGATGTGTTACTGCTACAGTTTAGTGTGTGGTTGGTAATTTAACAATTAAATAATTGTTTTCATTTTTGTTTATGGCACATTGGTGGCATGCCATTTTATTTTTTAGTGTGAGTGTGTGTGCATGTGTATGCACAAACAAGGCATCCGTGTGCATTTGTGTGTACTTTAGTATCCTCGTTCCGAGAAGTCACATGACCCCTCCCTCCCCCCGCCTTGCTCTGGGCTGTTTCTCAACATACCTTACAGTGAGGTTCAGAGGGTAGTTTACAGGGACTTTCCCTTCATGCGCGTGCCTCTCTCTCTCTGTCTCTCTTATGCTGTTTCTCTATTTCCACAGTCTCTCTTTTTTTTAAATCTCTCACTGCATATAATCTAAAGAGAATTTTTGTTTTCTAACCATAACTGGTGAACTGACTGATGCTATCAGTATAACTGTCAACATCACTGACGTAAGAGCATGTGATGTTTATTTGTGCAATAGGCCTGGCTTTACCCTCTAGTGCTCATGTCAGAAGACAAGTCTTTGTTGCTTTGTTCTGCTTTCCACCTTGTTTGGAACTGCCTGGGGCTGTTTTTCATGCCTCCAAACCTCCTCTGCTCTCATCTTTTTACCTCGTCCATGCTAATCCACTCATTTTTCAGGAATGCAAGCTTATGAGGACAGACCCAAGGGAAAGAGAAGGGATTTTCCCTTGTTATCCTGTCTTCCCCTTGGACTCCCCGCTGCCACTTCCGTTTTTTCCTTGTTCCGCTGTCTCCCCACCCTAACTCCCCCTTCACTCCCTCCCCACCTTTCCTCTTATCTCGGCTGAATTTTAGTTTAGTCACTCTAAAATCCTTTATAGGAAGCCAAAGACAGAGCCTGCCAAGTCCGAAGGGTCTATATTAAAGGCCATAAAAGGCCTTATTGGCAAAGTAATATCTAGGACAGGGAATTTTATTAATGCTGTTTGGGGAAAGTTAGTAGTATGGCAGCTTTTCACAATACTGTTTGACAGTGAATGTTAATTGTAGAAAGTTCAGATACTTTTACAGGGAATATGGTTGTATACGTGACTGTGCACTTGTCTGTCTTTGTGTGTATGTGAGTCATTGGATTCAGGGAAGTTGCGTTCATTGACACATTGGAGGAATTCCACAAAGATGCTCTCCCACAGCTAGACTACCTATTTTAATAGTCTTTACTGGAATAAACTGTCACTGCAGGCACGCACACACACACACACACACACACACACACACACACACACACACACACAGACACAGAGCAGTAGAAATACAGCAAAAGTGAAACTTGGAACAGCAGTATGTTCCTATTTGCTGGATTTATTATGTAACTAGAATAGCAGCTAAAAATTCCAAGTTTAAATACTTCCCTTTATGACTGAACTATGAACTGAGGATTGCTTAATAAATAGCAGGTTGTCTGTGCCCTCCCTGGCGATAGTTGACTTAATATAAACAGGATGATACATGCTGACCTCGCCCACAGGAACATCCTAGATTGCTAAAGAGATTCCAGTTAGCATTTATTGAATATTCATCCATTCAAGTACCTGGTGAACAGTGACTTTAGCCTTTCCTGATATTGCAGACTGAGGCTCAGAACAGGTTCTTCCTCATTTTAAGTCAATCACAAATTCTTATGCTTGGGCTGTTGTTGATGGTAGCTGGTCTGTAAGATATAGTGCAAGTCTATAATTTAAGTGTTGGCAACTTTGAACTATATGTGTTTCTTGAGTGTAACTGTGTAAATGTAGAAATACACATGCATAATAATACAGGTGAAGGCACCTCATAATCATTGTTTGCTTCTGCTAGGTGTTGGTGTGTTCTTACATGCACTGTTTTTGGTTTCACTGACCTTTAACCTGTAGAACAGGTTATAGATAAAGGGAGGCCTTTATAAGAAAACACCTAATATTTCCTGAACTTCACTGACAAGAATACAGTCACCTGTACAGTTAACACTGTGCTGCATTTTTATGGTTATCAGCCTTAATACATCAGGTTTGACTAAACTATAATTTTTGATTTTATTCCCCCTCAGACTCCCCTTCATCTGGCAGTGATAACTAAGCAGGCAGACATGGTGGAAGCTTTGCTGAAGGCAGGGGCCGACCCCGCAGCCTTGGACCGTAATGGGCAAACAGCGCTCCACCTTTGCTGTGAATATGACCAGCACAATTGTCTGTCTGTAGTCCTTTCTATGCCCTCATCTGCTACGTGCCTGGAGCTCAGAAACTATGAGGGTGAGTTACTGAAGATGCCTCTCTGTATGTGTTATACTGAAGGTGTTGCTGCCAGAGAAAAATAAAGGTTTATTCTTTAGCCCTCGTTAAGTCAGATAAAACCTGAAACTATTTGTAAGTGTTTTATCCCTAATGATTTTTAATTTAGTTTAATTACTTCATCAAAAACACATTTGTGACATCAGCAGTTGTTTTTTTTTCCACATGCACCCTGCATTTGTGACCCAGTTTACATTTACACCTATCAGCTGCAGCATGTGCACAACCAACTGAAATGAATTAAAGAGTGCTGACACAGTTATCAGACTGAAAGTGCTATGACAAGAAAATTGCATTACAACATTACTACAGTGAGTGCACCTTATCATTTAATCTCTTTAACTGCCTTAACTAGTACACAACAGTTTGTTGGTGGGTATGAAAAATGCAAACCCATGCTCAGGTATGGGTTGGGTTGGTTGTTTTAGGTGTGTGGGTGGGAAGAGGACATTTCCTTCCTTTGTGGTCTGGTGTCAGTGTAGTGTCGCATTGCCAGATCTCCTAGCAGCAGAGAAGACATTAGTGTGAGAGGAACAATTTCGTACAGAATAACAAGACTCTCCACCAGCTACAAAGAAATTTATTTTAATATAACAACAAAATCTACTTATTATGATCTTAATGAGGAAAACACTAAATAATAAGATTGTCTATAATTTTATCATTTTAATAACTCACAGTCTTAATAACTACATCTTATTATCTTTTAACTTACTTTATTTATACCTCTGTAACTGATTGCTTTTTCTATGTGTAGCAGATCTTAAAATAAATATAAAACATAGGCTTTCCCTTCTTATTGTTCTTAGGTTTGAGCCCTCTGCATCTGGCTGTGCTGCAGGGACGTAGGCATTTGGCAAGAATGTTGCTGGATGCAGGCGCTGACATCAACGCTATGGTCAGTCCCTCTTGTACTGACTCAGCACTGTGGGATTCACAGCATCACAGTTTTATTTTTTACATTTCCTCTCTGCATTCACTTGACTTTTCCCATGGTGCTTTTTTTCTCCTCTAATCAGGACATCAAAAGTGGGCAGAGTCCTCTCATGCACGCTGTGGAGAGCAATAACGCAGACATGGTCCACTTCCTCATTGAGGTAATGAAATTGTGTGGGCAGCAGAGGGGAGAGAAGGGTTGTGACTCAGCGCTGTTAAATTATTCTGGTTTTCTCTTTCCAGCTCATCATCTACACACAGTTTTGCATTCCTGTTTTAGGAATTTTTTCAAAGTATTGCAAAATAGTTTTTCTTTATTATCAGAGTTTAGCAGCAAGTATCTTTTCTCCTTTCTTCATTAATGTCTGCACTCATTTTTTTCACTTTCTAAGTTATCTACATCTACTCTGACTTTCTTTATGAATAATTTTCTACTGATTTTCTGTTGCAGAATAGATGTGATGTCAACAGCCAGTCATATAGTGGGAACACAGCCCTACACAGCGCTTGTGGCCGAGGTCAAGTGGAGACAGTGCGGCTGCTGCTTAAGAGTGGAGCTGACAGTAGCCTCAAGAACTACCATAATGACACCCCCGTGATGGTGGCAAAGAACAAAAAAGTGAGTGAGGAGATGACAAAGAGGGGGGGAAAAAATCATGGACATTGCTGAAATCCCATTGTTACAGTGTTGTTCCTTTTTATTTTGTTTTATGGTTGTATGTTCCTGCTTCTGATGCTGGAAAACAATAAACCCCACAACGTTACTGATCTGACAGTAAATCACTTCCTTATGATTGTCCAAAATTTCAGTCTCTCTCTATGATGTTATTATGGGCATTCACACATATTTGTTTCATAATTTACATCAGAACAAATACAAAAAGCTACAAAACATACTTGATCTAACTCTGGTTAGGTTAGTAGGAAGAAAGGATTGAAGCCCAAATGGGAAGTAAATGTGTGTATCGTTCCCTCTAGAGGATAGATCTGAATAGTGCACCATTTCCCTTGAGTCATTTTAATAAATCACCATGACACTCACTTTAGGTCATGCAAAAAAATTTTAATGCACTACAAATTGTTTTACAGATAGCAGACGTGTTACGAGGGAGAGGCTCCAAGCAGATAAGAGTTCAAGATCAGCACTGCACATCAGTTTCACCAAATGACAGCAACCTAACAGAAAATGGTGAGGAAACATTCAAACAATATTTACCTCTCACACGCAAAGACAAAAAAAAAAAATCACAGTATTTAATTTCAGTTTCCATGATTCTTTTAGGGTCCCCATCTCCCAGCCATAGTCGTGGATGCTCACCTTCGACTACACCACACACCATTCATCAGAATGCTTCCCACTCTCCAGACACTTCCATTTTGCGATCTCAGACTTATCATCCAATGCGGCTTACGTCTATTTCCACGCAGACAAACATCAAAGAAACAAACAGACAACATCGTCCTGGAGAGGGGTTCAACCAATGGGATGGTGGGCCAAGAATGGACTGCACCTGAAAATAAACTAAAGCTGCCATTTTTTTCTGGACTCCATGAAAAAAAGGCAGTCATAGGTGTCCTTCTTCTTTGGGCTTTCGTGCCTTGACAGACTGCCTGCAACCTCCCTGCTTCACTTGTTGCTTCTAGGGAGTCCTGTCCTATACTGACTCTTTGAAAACTGGGGAGCAAAACACTGCTGTGATCAGCTGGATTTTTCAACATAAAGCTCTGCATCAGTAGAAATATTGTATTGCATGCATTCAAGACTGAACATAAAGACTATTTTTGAAACTATGTACAGACATCAGTAAATGATGGCTATGGACCAAAGCTCAGTGAACTCTGAGTCCCTTTGTCTTGATGTGGGAATGATGCTATGGAACAAATGTACCTGGCCTTACTTGAACTGTGGATATTGCATGTACATTATGCGTGGCTTTATTATTATGGCACCAAGACTTTTTAAGTTTGCAGTCTGCTTAAAAGACCTGGCATATATTGCACAGCTATAAACCTTGTTTCCCTCCTTCTCCTTCTCTAAGTATTGTACCTTTCATGTCTGTTAATGTGCTGGTGTGTTGTTTTTTTTTTCATTGTCAAAAAATGTAGATATTTTTATATAAAATTTGTATAGAATATTATGTTATGTCTTGCTTTAGCTTTATTGTTCAGCTGAAACCTTTTTATGATCAATTATTTATTATTTGTGCAACAAGAAAAAACATAAAAAAGGGAGTATGATGATAGTTACATAGGTGACAGAACAGGATGGAAGACAAAAATGTAGACTGCCAGTGCTTCAAAACAAAAAAGTTGCTGGGGTTGTTACTTTTCAAACCAGTGCTAAGCGCAAATCAGTATTAAGCCCGAGCAACACGAGTTTGTATATATGATGATGATGATACTTTATTAATCCCACAGTGGGGGAAATTAAA
>JAMQGT020004296.1:0-17520 GCA_024447675.2 Pterophyllum scalare | reverse complement strand
TCCAGTGACTGTTTGTTTTTGTTCTGTTCTCCCATTGGCAGGTCAGGCCTGTCAGGTTTGTAGCCCTGCCCCTCGAGACTCTGATTGGACAGACAGAAACACCTGCTGATCAGACACAGTACTAATCACTTATTAATCCTTAACAATTTCATACTTGTTCCTATTGTAAATTAGGCATCAGAGGTTAAAACAACTTTTTTTAAATGACAAAGAATTAAAAGCAGTGGAAGAAGAAACCTCCTTTTCCTGCTTGTCATCACTGTCAGTGCAAGTCCCCACATGGAAGATAAACACACACACACAGCATACACACTCTTACTAAGAAGTGTCACAGTGACCCTGGTTAGCCTGAAGCTACAAAACAACCTACTGCATATCTGCCAAATCAGTGTGAAAGGATCTGAGTTCCACCTCCCACAGGATCCAGGTGTTTTCAGGTGTGTGCCTGTACCTGTCGCTGTGTAGACGTCAGTTTACCACATTGTTATTTGTAGGTCAGTGCTCAGTGTGTGTTGAACTTATCAGAGGTCATTATACCCTCTGCAGTCTACCTGTCATACAGTCCACCTGGGTACACTCAGTGGGACAACACTCAATGATCCAGTCATCAGTTTACCTGAAAGTCGTCTTCCATTTCACCTGTGGCTGTCTGACTTCGAGCAACGAGCACAGAGAGAGGAGAGAGAGGCTGTTTTAGTGTCTCAGGTGAAAGTCCATGCAGATTAACAAGAGATTATTAACCATCACACACACGTGAGCATTCTTGTCTGTGTGAGGACTCTGACCCGGTTATAAACCAGACCCATAAAACTAGATCCCACTGAGCAGAACCGGACCTATAAAACCAGGTCCCATGGAGCAGAAGTGTCCCCACAACAACAGGTATAGAAGTAAGTGCATGTGCTCAAAACAACTCTGATCACTGATCAATAATCCAATATGAAAAAACAGTCTGACACATGCAGCCTTTTATTGCATTTTGTTTACAACTTTACAAGAAGAAATTTGCATCATTTCAGACATAAAAACATCCAAGGATCAGTTACACCTCTAGGTGACCTTCAGGTAACCTCCAGGAAACTTTCAGGTAACCTCCAGGTAACATACAGGGTTTCCCTGTGAATGTCATGGAGATGTTCTGACATAACTGTGACAGCATGACACCTGTTCTGTTTCTACATCTGATCAATAATCAATCTATAATCACTACACCACCTGTTACAGGAGCTACACTAGCAGTGCCCATCTGCATCCAGTCTCTGTGCTAAGCTAGGATAACACATCTCTGGTTCAGGTGTGTGAACAGGGTGGAGCCTCATCACCAGGTGAGGCTACCAGAGGACGGTGCATTTAGGTGCAGCAGCAAAGGCTGTAAATCTCAGTGACATCACTCCTTAAGCTACGAGCTGATTGGTTACTGGCTGATTGTTTAATGACTGTTGATTGGAGGACGCAAAGTATAGCATGTGATGTCACTGAATTAAACCAGGTATCCATGAAATCAGGCAGTGATCAGACCAGATCAATACACTTCTTTATAAATATAAACTCTTCACTTAAATAATTATTATTAATCATCTGTGTCCATGTGATGATCTGAACCCGCCCACAGCCTCTCAGCCAATCACAGCACAGGATTCCAAGTGTCAGCAGCTCTTCAGTGTTGTGCTGCAGAGTAAGAGAGGGAGAAAGAGAGAGTATTGATTAGGATCACCTGTTCAGGCAGGTGACATCACGTGTGATGTTACATGTCTCTGTTGATTGGCTATCAGCCTGGTCACACCCAACAAACACTTTTAGTGGCAGTA
Source organism: Pterophyllum scalare (assembly GCA_024447675.2). Classification (NCBI taxonomy): domain Eukaryota; kingdom Metazoa; phylum Chordata; class Actinopteri; order Cichliformes; family Cichlidae; genus Pterophyllum; species Pterophyllum scalare. Next base: position 15,712 of record JAMQGT020004296.1, on the reverse strand, counting down.
CATACAGGTGATCACTGGGTCCACTGATCTGCGACATTTGTTCTTGATCAACAAATCAGGGAGAAGCTGCTCGTTTTTCACTTCCTGTTAATTCTTGAATAAATTGTGATTGATAAACAGGAAGTGAGTTCATCATCAAGAACATTTTCACTGAATTATTTATGAGATACTCCTGTGACGCTTGCGTGGATCAATCGGTGACCAGTGACTGGCTAAGAGTCTCATTAAGAATTAAACTAAATTATTAATATGTAATGACTGAGAGTCACCACTAGGTGAAACATAATTAAATGATTTGTAAACCTCATGAACCCAGATTTCATCCACAGTAACAGAAACATATCAGAACTGAGGAAATGTTCCATTTTAATATAAATCTGAGCTCATGTTGAGTTTGATGGCAGCATCACGTCTCTAAGCTGTTACAGGTCCATGTTTCCAGCTGTGCAGCATCCTCTGTTTTAACATCAGTCCGTAAACATCTGGAACTGAGGAAAGCAGCTGCTGGACTTTGGGAGAGGAATGCCTCACATGTGGCTTCTTCTTTAAGTTGCATATGTGGATTCCTGGAAGTGTTCCTAGACCCATGCAGTGATTTCCAGGACAGGATCAGGCCTGTTTTTCCTGCATGATAAGATATTCACAGTCCTCACAATTTTATGTCATTCTAAAATTGCTCTCAGATGCTCCAGTTTAAACATGTGATGTATTCTATGTTCCATTGTGAATAAAATTTGGGCTTATGAGATCTGAAAATCATTGGATTCTGTTTTTACATTTTAGGCGTTTCAACTTTTTTGGAACTGGGTTCATAAATCAAAACCTGTCCAGGTGTGACCTATTTCAGTAAAACCCCTTTTAAAGGCCAATCTCAGTCCAGGATCAGGATCACGTTTAATTCAGGTTTAAGTTGGGTTTAACACTTGGTGAAACTCTGGGATTTAGAGGTTTACTGCAGATCATGTGACCAAGCTCAGACTCAGGTCAGCTAACAGGGGAGACAGATGAAGGACACGTGACCCTACCTGTGTTTTCTTTTTAACCCTTTCAGGCTGATTTAATAATGTCTGCTGCTAACAGGAGGTTAGCAGGTAGCTTGAGCAGCAGTTGTAGTTTTTGCAGTTTTGTAGTCTGGTGCTGACAAAAAGACGGCGCTACAGGTGAGCAGGATGGACAGGGTTAGAAATGAGTTCATCAGAGGGACAGCTCAGAGTCAGAGAGGCTGAGATGGTTTGGACATGTGCAGAAGAGGGAGGGTAGAGATGAAGATGGAGCTGCCAGGCAGGCAGAGAAGAGAGAATATGCAGAGGGTTGGTGTGATAGAGGAGGATGCTGGGATAGGGGGAGATGGAGGCACATGGTCTGCTGTGATGCACCCTAAAGGCAGCAGCTGAGAGGAGGAGGAGAAGAAAGGGATGATGGAGATGAAGAAGGAGATGAGGCAACAAGAGATGATGAAGGTGATGATAAAGGTCAAGGGTAAAAACAGATGTTCAGACCCAGCTGGGGTCAGTCTCATTCCTGAAATGATTTAACAGTCGCTGTCAGGTGACACACAGGAAGTGATGAAACCTCCTTGAGAGGTTTCATCACTGCTGTGTATCACATGAACATCTGCAGAATTTGATCCTGTTCATAGACTTGGCATACCTGCACATGTGATTGGATGACCTCAATGGTACAAAGATAAAGCCTCAGCTGTAGATAAATGGAAACTGATTAGGGCATCGATAACTTCCTGCATTGGCACCAAGTATAAGGGCCCACCTCTCCAGCACTAGCCTGAGTCTGCCCTCTCTGTTAATCATAATCCAGGATTTAGACTGTACCCGTTACTTGATCAATAAACTTTTTAAATTCAGGATTTCAGAAACAAACTGATCAGTTTATTGATAGGTGACACGGGTCGTTGTCATGTGACAGGAAATCTTTGGAGCCATGGATCAGAACAGTGATTTAACCATCTATCATTGGTGGTGATATCAGTTTATTGATCGCGGACAGTCTGAAGTTCCTGCTGCTGGTCCTAACACTGACCCTGACTGTAAATGAGCTTCGGGAAGAATGTTTGAATCAAAGTCATTATCCGAGTTGCTGTGCGGTGTCTGCAGTGATGCTGCTGGATCGTGTCACATTCTGAACTCTGACCTCTCAGAGTGGCTTCACGGTTTATTTCCGGCTTTAACCGCCAGACCGATGGGACCAAAGGTGCGCAGAGCTCCAGTGACCTCACCTGTTGGTTTCTGGGTCCCGTCTGAGGCGTTTTTACCATTTCCATTTTGATTTATAAAACAAAAAATATTTGCGACCAGAAGGGGCGGGTCTGACCGTGAAATCGTAAGCTCATTGGCTAACGATTTGTCAATCACGTCGTTAGCCAATGAGCATACCAGATAACCCTCCTTCTAAAACCGTGACCCAAACTTAGTGACTAAGCCCAGAGGTCAGAAATCAGAAAGCTGTTCTGGTTACACCTCACTGGCTTTATTTTTCTGACGCAAAAGCTGCGTCCAGTTTTTCACTGACTGTGGGTGGAGCTCTGCGATTGGATACTTAAATAGCCATGGTACATGTGAATTGTAGCCGGCCAACCTTTTAAATTTGGACCTGGACCAAAACTAGGACTGGGAACAGGAACAGGTCCTGATCCTAGTCCATATCTGGAATATTATCATTATCAGGGTCATGGGTCTGGATCTGGACCCAGATCAGGATCTGAATGATGACCCAAACAAGGAATTGAACCAGGTTCAGGGAGTGCAATCTATGAACTGGAAGAGGGAGAGGAAGATGGAGAGAAGAAGGAGACCCTGATATAGATGATGGTTTGTTATAAGCTGTATTGATCACACTGAATATTCTATTTTCAGTCTGATAGGTAGTGGCTTATAGTGATTGATTAGCACGTATGTACAGAACACGTGCACACAAAGCTCCATTCACCTGCTGCTATCTGTTATCACACGCTTACGACCTGCCACTCAGAAGTTATTGATCCTTTCATTTATCATTGGTGATCAATAACCACTGATGGATTAGTGATTAATTACTGTAAACAAAGTTAATTGAGCCCCTCTCCATAAATTTGTTAGTCTCTACGCAGGAAGAAGTGAGGTGATCAACCGTGATAACTCTGAACCTGCTGACAGATTACCAGCTTCACCCGTCACCCGATCATATTACTGATCAATCATATTGATGAATTTAAATGAATAGTTTCCTGTTTCCTGAGCGTCCCCCTGCGGGGCTGAGCTGCCTTTAACCATTTCATAGAGATTAGTTTAGTTCAGCTGGACCGAGCTGGTTGTGGTTCTGGCTCAGGTTTGATCGATAGACTGCTGTGAACATCCTATAAGTTTAGCTGATGATCAAAAAACACTTAACTTTAAAGCCTGAAATCTGACTGGCCAGAGTTTGATTTCAGTCTTAAATGTGATGCCGCAGCATTTACAGGACAAAGAGGACATGTTAGGAGATTATCTGAGGCCCAAGTTAGTGCTGATCAATAACACTGAACCTTTAAAGGTGATCAGAATATTTGATGGTGGGCTCTAAAAACTGGTCTCTAAACTCAGGGACATACAAAATATTTAAACATTTTTCCATGAACCTCTTTAAATTTCCAAACAAACTAAACCTGAGCTCAGGTTTAGATTAGCTGACCTCAGAGGGTCATGCAGAGTCCCTGTCAACTCCAGGAATTATCCAGCACCAGCAGGTCAGGTGTTTGATCACCTGGCCTGTGACCATACCAATCAGTCTGAGGGTTCAGGCAAGCTTTAAAAAAAAAGAAAAGAGCCAAATGTGGGCGGAGTCTGACAGCAGCTGTGGAGACCCGTTTACCAAGCATCTGTTTGCAGGTTAGAAAGTCTGAGGTCTCCATCAGAGAAACACCACAGAAGAAGAGTGGAAATGACGAGGCCGAAGGTCAGAGGAAGTTTGAGCATTTATTCAGATTCAAACAGGAAGTAACACATGTACACACTGTTCCGTCATTTTGTTCCAGCAGGACTCTCTGATCTGCAAACAGACGGTAAAGAGAGTCTGACAGCAGAGACACCTTCATCACCAGCATCATCATCACCTTCATCATCATCATCAGGGCCTGCCCGAGCGGCTCGGGGTCTCAAACACAACGTTGTGACACCAGCGGCGGCTCAGAACAGGCCGTGCTCAGGGCCCCGGGCCGTGGGTTGGACCTTACTTTGTTCACATTTTTTTAATCATTTGAATCGGAAACGAAGATTCTAGGGAAAAAAAAACAAAGTTTTCAGTCTGTTTCTCAACAGGAAGTGACGTAACCGCAGCGTTTCACACCGCCAAGTCGCCATCAGCCAATCAGATCAATCGATCACTATGAGAAGCTTAATTAGTGTTTATTAATACTGTGACATCATCGCTCTGTCAGCCAATCAGGCTGAATTATTTACAAAAACATTTCCATCTCCTATTTCAGTGACATCATGCTGTAAGCAATGGCGGCGGTGTGGCAAGTTGAAACGCCACCACTGACTGTAGATAGGGAGGAGTCTGCAAATATGCCCCGCTCCCTCACAGCCCCCCTCCCCAAAAAAACAAATATTAAACAGAAACATCATTATCTTGTCAGTCAATTTCTAGCTCCTCCCACCTCCTCTGAAGGGGCAGGGATTGTGTGAAAGGGGCGGGGAAAGGGTCTGTATGGGGGTGGGTTGGCAGCAGCCAATGCTACGTCTCAAACTGCGTGAGGAGTGCTCGGACCTCCGGTGTGAGCTGCTTGGCAGCGCTGGCAGCCTCGGCGATGGCACGGCGGTACGGGCCCTTCCGCTTCCTGTCAAAACGTGACTGGAATGTCTCCAGGAGGGGGCGACAGCTGAGAGAGCGGTAGGAAGGACGTGGTGGGTGAGCCAAACCAGGACACCCGTGCCTCCTGTCGCACCGCCAGCCCCGTATCGCCACGCCGCGATATCGTAATGCCGAGTACGCGCGCCGGCCACCACGGGAAGCCGTAGATCTTCGCCCATACAATGTCGCCTACACACACGGTGCGGCCGTCGGGGAGTGGACATTTAGAAACGGACTTTGAGAAGACAGAGGATGAGGATGACGAGGAGGAGGAGGAAGACGACGTGGAAGACTTACGGCGCCTCTTCAGGTCACCGCCCTCCTCCTCGACGCCGCCCTGCACCTCTTCAGCATCAGCTCTGAGGGGAGGAGTGGCTGGGGGGTAGGAGGGTTGGCACTGTGGTGCTGAGGAGGGACAGGGGGAGTGAGGGGAAGGAGAAGAGGAAGAGGGTGGGTCTCCTGGCGGGGGGAGTTCAAAGGTGTCTGTGGAGCTGCACTCTGAGGGTGCAGAGTCTACAGAGGAGGAGGAGGGAGAGCCTCCTTCTCCCCTCCTCAGGAGCTGCCTGCATCTCCACAGCAATGCTTCCTGCACAAGAGGGCATTGGGGTAGGAGCGGTGACTTGAGCACGGGGGCTGGGCTGTGGATGGGTTTGACGTGGGGGCAAAGCTTAGTGCAGGTTTGGGAGGCGATGAGCGAGTGCTGTGTTTGGGTGGGGACGAGGAGGAGGAGGAAGCTCCTGGCGCCTGGCCGTCATCGGGACCGAAGACCTTTGGGGTTTGAGGCGCATTCTGGGTGGGAGTGGCGTGCTGGCGGCTGTGCCACTGAGGTGCTGCAGGCGGCGCGTGAAGTGGACCTTCTGGTTGTGGTTCTGCAGGGCGGCCGCTCGGGTCACAGCCTTGGGGCGGTCCTGGTTCTGGTCCTGGTCTTTGGGCCTGCGTGGCGGTGGCGCTTGCGAGCTCCTCACCAGCGTCTTGAGCACCTGCCGTGCCTTCGAGCGGTCAGCTGACCCTTTGGTCAGAACCTTCTTAGAGTTCAGCTTCAGACGCATGCGGCTCGAGGTTGCTGAGGATGATGATGAGGCCACTCCCCTCAGGACACGGCGGGATGGGGAAGGTGATGAAGATGAGACACGTATCCCTGATGAGGAGCGCCGGTCGGCAGCGGGGCGTCCTCCTTTGTCGTCGCTCCTCAGACGTTTGACCTCGGCGGAGATTGGGCCTTCCGTTGCCTTCCGCCGGCGCGAAGCCTCCTCGCCCCTCAGGTCCACCGGGCCCCGCCGTGCCTCCCGGTGCCCACCCGATGCCACCGCCCCTTTGCATTTGTCACAGAGCACCTGGCGGGGGCGGAGCTTGATAGCATTCATGATGGAGGTGGGCTCCTCACAGCGGTAGCGTCTCTTCTGGCCGTTTAATCTTGCGCGGCGGTGGCTGAGGTAAGGCCTGGTTGTAGGTGTCCCTGATGAACAAAGGTGGCGGTACGGCGCCCCCTCCTGAAACAGCGGCGGCGGTTTAGAGGTCCAGTCCTGAGGAGGTGGTGGTGCAGCATCCTCTTCCTTTTTGGTGGGTGGGATGTTGTTGCTAACTGGCAGAGGCTGCTGGAGAGACGTGGGACGTCGACTACGGTCATCCCGGCGTGGAAACACGGTGATGGGAATCCCGTACGGGCCAAACCTGGAAGCACACATGCCAAGGATGAGAACCTTCTCAATGACACACAGGATCACATATTGATAATTGATCATTCATTGACATAATCCTTATATACATACAGTACTGTGCCAAAGTACTTCTGTACATTTTGTTTCCAATGAGTCAGACTTTCTTGTAATGTAAAGTGCTCTTGAGCAGCAGGTCTTTCAAAGTTCTTTGGACACTGGCTGCTTTATCACTCATTTTCAGTCCAGTCCTTGAACCTAACCATTTTCAGAGGACAGTTTTTGTTTAAGACGACTATGATAGATGAATCATTCAACCATAAAACCTAATGCAGGGGATGAAGTGTTGTGTTGGGACAAAACAGACAACTGAGCAAAGAACACATTTTAATTGTATCTCTAGGCTCTTAGGCAGCCAGTCAAGGTTTGACAGCATAAAACTGGATTTTTGGGATGCAGACAATCTATTAAGCCTTTAACACTAACTGTGTATTTCAAATGTCCCACTGTTCGTGGACTTCTGGCAACAATTACTGTAATAACCCTATGTTAGGTCTGAAGCACAATTTCTCAGCTTTCAGAAACCATTTGAATTTTTCCAAAAGGACCAACTGTTGTATAATTACGGTAATGCAAAATGCGCTTGCACAGACGTTTCAGCAATGATGTGCTCAGGGTTAAAGTCTGTTAAAGACAGGTTAATAGGTGTATCTGCAGAGATGACTCTGTGTTAAAGAGTTTAAGAGCTATTAGATGAAAACTTGGTAGCAGCATCAGCATGTTGTGCAGCATGTCGTTAAAAAAAAAATCAGTGGAAAATGGACATGTGGAAGACAAAAAAAGTGTGAGGCCCAAAAAAACAATCTACAGCAGATGAATGGCATCTGAAAGTCATGCCCTTAAGACCTGACACAGGACCTGAGAGATGCATCTGGACCTTCAGCTGATCCATCTACTGAAGCCTCATCAGAAATGGTCTCCGTGGCTGTCACAAAGCCATTAAGGAAGGGAAGTGGAGAAAAGGCTGAGGTATGCCACATCACACAAAAACTAGAGTGAGAATCAGTGGCAATGGTTCTGATGGAGGGATGGGTCCAAATCCAAAAGGTCAGCAGAGAAGTCCAATGTTGAGTGTTGTAACGTTTCGGTTGTGTTCAGTGGTGAAGACCTTATAAAGCCCGGTTGAACGGCTGCTGCATTATCATACATGAAAATAAGCAGAGTTCATACAACCCGTAACATTACTAAAAGTTGGGGGGGCGGTGATAGAGGAATAGAGGTCCCCCTCGATCCATGCATCCGTCTGCCAAAAACGCTTCTCCCGCGCACTCTACAGAGGAGCGGTGGCACACACTTGTGACATCACTAACAAATGTTTAGACTGTTGTAAAGAGACAATACACAATTACGACTGTTACAGTGTCTACAACCATCTGTAAAACACCGTCATGGTCTGGGCTGCATCTCAGCCAATGGTGTTGGAGTCTCTCGTCAAAATTGATGGAATTATGAACACAGAAAGTACCATCAGATTTTTGACTACCATGCAATGCCATCTGGAAAGCTTCTGATAGAGAACAGCTTCATTTTTCACCATGACAATGACCCCAAACACACCGCCAGTGCAGTAAAAGCACACCTGGATAGAAAAACACACAGTGGATCACTATCGGCCTCCCCAGAGCCCGGACTTCAACATTACTGAGGCAGTGTGGGATCATCCTGACAGAAAACAGAACAAAAGGCAGAAACAGCCAAAGAAGAGCTTTGAATATCCTTCAGGAAGCCTGCAGAACTATTCCTGAAGACCGCTTAAAGCAGGGGTCTCAAACTCAATCAGAGGACAGTCCAAAATTGAAGACACAGTCTGAGTCGCAGGCTGAACAGGATTAAAAATAATAATTTTAATCAGCAATATGAATTTGAATGGCCAGAATACAGCAACTTTTTTCTCAACACATTAAATATAAAATAATATTTTTCTTCAAAAGTAACATCAGGAAAAATGAATATATTCCAAGCTGATGAAAATTGGCAAATTTTTCAGGTAAAAACTGTGATGTGAATTTCTGCGCTTCACAGTCAGAAAAACGTAAACTGCACAATGTGTCCAGTTTATCAACAATAAGAGCAGTTTCAAACACAGCGGTGGAGACCTGATATGATTCTTTTTTTTTTTGGGCAATCACACTGTAATCATGCGGTCCCATCCCTGAAGCTGCAGAGACTTATTAGGATGCTTTATAATGTCACACAGAAAGGCCGGCTCTCACAGCCACCTTTTATCCTAGAGCCCTGCTTAAACTCCCTGTCTTATACTTTACTTTTCATGAACTTGACAGATTTCCTCAGGTAGCTCATGGCACCTGTGTGATAAGGTACATCACCAAATTCAGAAGCTATTTCCTCCAAAACTGCTGGTGATTTAAACCTTTGGCTCTTAAAAAGTTCACTGTGCTACGGTGCTTATGACCATTCTGTCTTCAGGACTTTGCTGCACAGCGTTTCCTGCTGTGTGACGCAGTGAAGCACTGTCAGCTCACCTGTGCAGGTCTCCCTCTGCATCTTCTCCTGTATCTGTTACACCAATCCGCTCTTTCTCCCACACATCGCAGGCGAGGAAAAGAGACAGACGGTTTACCTCTGATGTTAGCGATCAGGTTTGCCTCCGCCTGTTTGTCCACTTTTCACTCGGTCATTTTTGGGGGTCATGCTAGCTCAAATGTTGTTGTAAAAAGTGCTGACCGATGTTTTTATCTGTTGATCACTGTAATTAGCAACACGGAAAATGGGTTAGCGCACAGGTCTTGGCCTGATGATCTAAATGCACTGGTGTACCAAACATATTACAAGAGCAGATCTATAAGTGTTCTATAGGATACTCTTGTTAATGTTTGTATTTTAGTTTTTATTTTATTTATTCTTGCCAGGCCTGACAGGCAGGAAAGATGGAGTAAGAAGAGGGATAAAGAAAAAGAGAGAAGGAAAGAAAGAGAGAAAAAATAAATAAATAAATAAATTTTAAAAAAGGGTAGAAAACAGAAAAATAGATACAGAAATGTAAATACACAGACATACACATATTCACGTCTACACATACACACAATCTAGCTTTGGTTTGTAGTAATGTGTGTGCGTGCGCCTCTGTCATGGAACGTACTCAGTAATGAGAGCAAGAAGCCGCAACCACGCCCCTCAGGATCCCGAGGCAAACAGGGGACCCGGGCAATCCACGGCCCACCAGGAGCCCAGAAGACCTGAGGCCACACATCCTGATGGCAATCATTACCATTTTCAGAGGACAGCCTTTGTTCAAGACATCTATGATCGGTGAATCATTCAACCATAAAAAGGGTCCTAACGCAGGGGATGAAGTGTTGTGTCAGCACAGAACAGACAACTGAGCGAAGAACACATTTTAATTGTATCTTTAGGGTCTTTGTTTCTAGCAGCCAGTCACAGTTTGACAGCATAAAACTGGATTTTTGGGATGCAAACAATCTAAATAAAATCATATTGTGGGCCGCATAAAATTATATCACGGGCCACATCCAGCCCACGGGCCTTGAGTCTGACACATGTGGCTTAAAGAAATGAAAGCTGCCTCAGAGAGTTCAGGCTGTGCTGAAGAATAAAAGAGGTCACACAAAATATTGACTTTAAAGCTCCTTAGAATTGTACAAACTCTGTTTTTGCCTCATATGCTGTATCTCCATAAATGTTTGCACGTTTCAATAAACCACTGCACCTATTTCACACTTCCTCCAAAATATAAAGAAATGACAGGTGATTCAATACATCTGCACAATTGTATGTTTGTGTGTGTGTATGGTTATATATACACACAAACAAACAAATTGACTAGGCCTTCATTAATTAAACCCAGGCTCAACTAAATTATTCCATCAGAACAAGAAATTATGTAAATGTAGCAGTGAGACCAACTCAGCTAGAATACTGACCCTGCACGAACCTGGAATTGCTGTGTGACTATGACTGCAACTAACTATAACTGTAACTGTGCCTGCAACTACAACTGTGACTACAACTAACTGTAACTACAACTGCGACTGTATGACTACAACTGCGCAACTATAACTGTCACTTCAACTGTAACTGTGACAACTGCACAATTATGAATTAAACTATGGCTGCGTGACTACAACTGTGTGCCTGCTGGTATGTGGTTAGGGCTACAACGATTCCTCAAGTAATTCTAATATTTAATTACAAAAAAAATCCTCAAAGCAAATTTGTTGCAGCTGATTTAAACTAAGATGAGTCTCTCGTTTCACCCGCATTAGCAGCAAGTTCTCCGTCGTCTTCTTCTTCTTGTGGGTTTAATGGTGGTGGGCTAACCAGCTTAGAGCTGCATTATTTTTTTCTCTACTTCAGCTCCCAGAATGGATCGCCGCTATTAGCACTAGCAATCGTTCGGTACCGGAAGGACCCCTTCCCCGGCATTTTTTTCTTTAATCCCTGCTTAGTGACTAAAATAGACCTGCAGTAGAAACATGTTTAGGAGAATGCTTGTGAACACAAAGCATTACAACATTAAGCTCTTGCAGCCACCAGTTTTTCAACAAAAACACTGATAACACAACAGCAACAGGCAGCTGTTTTATGTGCAGTCAGTCTGCACAAGCGTAAAGAGGTGGAGCCGTTATAGAGACGGAGCGAGCAGGTGGAACTAAAGTAAATGTTTTTCTAGCATCCAAAAGAAGCTTTCCCCCTGTAACCACCATTAAACCTTTACTGGGAAACAGCTGGAGGTCCATCAACCACCTGATCAGCAAGTGAAGAAAAGAGAACTTTATAGCTGCTCCAGCCACCCTGTTTGTTTCACACAGCGAAAAACTGCAGTACAGAAGTTAAAATATGCAGATGAACTGTTGATTTGAAAAGTATTTCTTATTCGATTACTCGAGTCATCAATGGAATAGTCGATAGAATACTCGATTACTAAAATAATCGATAGCTGCAACCCTATATGTGGTTAAGGGTTAGTTGTAACAGTTACAGGGTTCTAGTCAGTGGTTGATCATCTGGCACTGGGGTGGGCTGAGAATTTCACTGGTTCGCCATCAGAACTGTTCGCTATCACCACAATTAGCAATTGGGAATGACTATTAGGCTATCAGCACTAGCAAGCAGCCATCCAATCTTGCGATACAGCTGGGCTGTGAATTTTTTGGCTAGATCCCCGAGTTATTAACAGTAATTACACAGGAAAGAGTTCAGAGAGGTCATAAAGCTGTTCTCCCTGTGACTTCTATTGGACTGTAAGTCTTTTTGCAGCCACAGCCATTGCCCCCTGGTGGGGCTGCCACAGGGTGACCATCACAAGGATCTCATCACTTGCTTCACCCTGGTTACTAAGCATGTAAAAATGTCAGCGGTTAAAGCGGTTTAGGCGTGAAGTGGGTCAACACTGACTGTAATACACACCAGCATCCGCTCAGAATGACGCATTTATGAACCATGACAAACTTTCAGCACTGATTCGTGCTTCTGAGCACAAAATGAATATTTCCTGTATTAAATGTGAAAAACTCCACGTTCAGAGGCTTGAAGAGAGGGTGGAGCAAAATCATGGATGCATTCGTTTGAGTTGTACACGTTACAGATCATCACATCATTTTTAAAAACCTGACTGGGTGAGGGTCAGTACAAGGTCACGGTTTGGGACGCCATCTCCTTTGAAAACTTTGGATTCTTAGGTGCCATGGTGACACCTTCCTCTTAAAAGCTGTGACGACATAAAACAGACTAATTTCAATATTTTCTTCTGAGAAAATTTACTAACACAGATGAGTCAGGAACACTCAATAAAGCTTTCTGGGCTTGTCCTGCAACCTCACCAGCCTTTACCTGTCACATATGACTCATGTTCATGTCAATAAAGCTTGATGTTTGTTCAGTTTTCTGATGATTAACACAAAACTTTTGAGTGATGTGGAACAATTCAATTTAATTCAATTTTATTTATATAGCACCAAAGATGCTTCAGAGGAAAACCTTCAAATCCCCAAAAAAAATCGAATGCAGCAGGTTAGAGGTCAAAGGTTAAAGCAGGCCAAAGAACTGTTCAAGTATTTCATGACTGTTCAGTATAAATGTAATATCAGCAAAATAAAAGCATAAAAATGGACTTTCACTTATTTTTCAAATGCACCAAAATCTGATCTAAAACAGCCTTCCTCTGAGATCGGGATCAATAACTTGTTTATTAACAGACTTGATCAATAATCTGCTGTCAAAGAGCCTTCCTCGATGATAAAGCCTCACCTTTTTGAAACGTCCATCAGGACCCCGGAGAACACCTTCTCTCCCAGCCGGAACGACACCACCAGCGCGTCATCAATGACGTGATCTAGGCAGACCCGGACCTCGGACCCGGGACTGAGGTCCAGCACAGAGGCGGGTCCGGCTCCGGGGCAGTCCTCCGCTGCGGTCTCCGTCAGCAGCCGTCGCTTCGGGGAGCGGCAGGGTGGAGAGGAGTCCCTCAGGCCACGGGCCGCCGGTTCTTCGGGCCCCGCTGGGTCCGGGTCCGGATCCTCCGCGGTTCCGTCCAGCACAGTATCCTCCAGGGGACCGGGCCTCAGCTCCTCTTGAGCCAGGGTCGTGTAGCCCCGGTCCCTGCCCGCGGTCTCGGCTCGGTCTGTGGTCTCGTTCGTGGTGGGTTCAGCCGGTTCGGCCAGAGAAAGTCCGGCCTCGGTGACGGGCGGCGCGGCCGGGAAGGAGTGTAGGAAAACGGCTGAGGGCTGCGGATCCGGGCCGCGGTACGCCTCCTGCGCAGACACGTCTCCACCACCCTCCGGATCCGCCTGCAACCCGGGGGAAAATCGATCAACGGCGGCCCGGTCCGACGGCCCGGTGCTGCTTGATTCGTCGCTAGTGGCGCTCTCCGACGGCGCGTTTCCCGCCGTGGGCTCTAGCTCCGCGGGCTCCAGCTTCGTCCTGACATGGCGGCCCTCCGCGTCCCCTCCGTCCTCCGCCCGCAGCGCAGCCAGGTCCCCCGGACGGCCCAGGCTCCCGCAGTCCTTCATATTCCGAAGGGGCTCCCGGGAGACCCGGTCCGGCCGGGCCCGGCTCCGACGGGCCCTCGTCGTTTGTTGTTGTTGTCGTTGGAACCGCCGCAGCTCCTGGCTTTGCAGCCACGGCCGCCATTTTCTTCCGCTCGTGCTGCCGAGCGGAGCTGAGCCCCGCCCTCCCGTCGCACGGCCAGCGGCGCATGCGCACCGCCATTCGCTGACGGCCCTGTCAATCAAAAGGGTCGCGACAGAGCGTCGTCTCTGATTGGCGGCCTCTGTCATTCTGTGTGAGGCTGCCAGAGGCCGCCAGAGGGCGTTTATCTTTAGACGAAACAAAAACATGAGGAGTAATCGATGCAGTGTGTCAAACATAAAATCCGTTTCACCACACTTACGTTCCAGATATCTGAAATTGATTTATGATTAAACGTATTATTAAATTGAGATATCTCTAAATACATTCTGACTAGTAGAAATAACGTCAGAGTTACCTCTGAGTTAAATAGAGGCTTCAATTCAAGATATCTACAATGAATTACTATCTGAAACACATATTTCAGATATCTACAATTAAATTATGACTAGTCATGAAGTAAATTTGAGATATCTCTCTTTTTGTTCTGACTAGTCAGAATGACATTACTGATATATTGAATTAGTATTCTGATGAGTCAAAACGTCTATAGCAGGCCATAAAATCAGTTTGTCTGACTCTCCGTAATTACACTTCAGATATCTAAAACTACATTCTGACTAGTAAGAATAATAAATCAAGATATCTTCAATTACATTTTGACGAGTCAAAATTCCTTTCAAGATATCTCAAATGACGTCACTGGATTCGTCATTTGACAGGGTCACACATCCGTAATTACAATTTAAGATATCGCAAACGTAATTATGACTAGTCAAAATTACGTTTTCAGATATCTGAATTAAGCGATTGCGTGTAGGCCCACTTGTGCTATACTGAGCTGTCCAAACAATTGCCTGTGTAGAATTTCAAGTGGCTGCAATGGCGTGGGCTGTTGTGGACAAAATTAAAATAAAATGCCACAATATAGAAAGAGCTCTTCAGTATGGGATATGTGGAGAATGCGAAAATCGTGTACTTAAAGACTTTTTAAGAAAATCTGCACAGAATCTCTGATTTAATGGCAGGCCGTTTTAACAACCTGCCTTATAAACATTCCACCAAAATGCTACGTAATTCAAGATATCTCAAACGTAGTCAGAATGACATTACTGATATCCTGAATTAGTATTCTGTCTAGTCAAAATGTCACAGATTTGCATAGCATTTTGGCGGAAGGCAGTTTTTTAAAATGGCCTGCCATAAAATCAGAGATTCTTTGCAGATTTCTGAAGCAGTCTTCAAGTACAAGATTTTTGCATCGTCCGCATATCCCATACTGAAGAGCTCTTTCTATAGTGTTGCTTTTTCTTACAATTTTGTCCACAACAGCCTGTGCCATTGCAGCCACTTGAAATTCTACACAGGCAATTGTTTGGACAGGTCAGTACAGCACAAGGGGGCCTACACGCAATTGCTTAATTCAAATATCTAATGTAATTTTGACTAGTCATAATTACGTTTTGCGATATCTTAAATTGTAATTACAGATGTGTGACTCGTCAAATGACAAATCCGGTGACGTCATTTGAGATATCTTGAAAGGAATTTTGACTTGTCAAAATGTAATTGAATATATCTTGAATTATTATTCTTACTAGTCAGAATGTAATTGTAGATATCTTAAATTACCATTTTGGATAGTCAAAATGTAGTTTTAGATATCTTAAATATAATAAGGGAGAGTCCGACGAACCGGGTTTTATGTTAAAACAGCCTGCACAGCATTGAAGATCTAAACTGACAAAAAAAATATTCAACATCACCATGAAGACTGATTCAAACTGTCAGCCTTCTCATCACAGCATGAGTCACTGATCGGTCAGCTGGGTTTTCTGTGTTCTGTAGTGTGAGATGTAACCTTGACCATCTATAATTATTCTCACATTAAATCCACATTTATACTTTAAAGCTCTGAAAGAGTTCCGGTTCTAACCGGGTCAGTTGGAACCATCATCTTTTATTCTCTGGAGAAAACGTTTATGTGTATGTGTGTCTGGAGCCAATCACAGGCCTGATGTGAAATTACAGTTACAGTTAACAGAACACCCATCCAAGAAGAAAAC
>JAMQGT020004295.1:0-20056 GCA_024447675.2 Pterophyllum scalare | reverse complement strand
TAACATAGATTTGATAAATGGGAAAATGATTTTTCCATTGTCCCAGAAACAATCTTTGTTTTTGACAAATCCTCTCAGAAATAATCTTTTCACATCCAGGTGAAATGTGAACACTTACCATCACCAACACATTTCAACTTAGGAGTTTTACGGATTAATGTCTGCATCAAATCTCCAGTTTTTAGTACAGGGAGCATGATTAGTAGGTGTCCCCAAATATTGATTAAAGCAATTTGATACAGAGATATTTCTGTCTGATGACTAATATTTGGCTGATCCAAAAGAGGATGGACATTTATTATTGTTACTAATGCGGTTGGCATGACTGTCTATTCCAATCCAATTTAACACAAGGACAGGCAGATGGAGAAAGAGAGACACACAGAGAGGAAAACAGATTTAGCATGCAAGATACAAAGATGGTAGAAGTAGGTAGCTTTAGGTTGGTAGGTAGGCAGATTCCTGCTGTTGCTGGTACTCAGCTGTGTCTTGTTACCCTGGTGTTTCCACTACCCTTGGTGATGTTTTCCTATTACACAACTGATTAAACAAACGCACTGCTTAATACATTATTTTTTAATTTTGCTTGAATTTCTGTTTTTGGAATGCAATAATATTAATAATAAAAATAAATCAACTGTTAACATAACCTAGTACAAGTCCTTTTGTTCTGTCATACTAAGAAAACTGATATTTACACAGAGCTTAGAAGCTGCCTCTCCTTGTGAGAGATCTGCCCAATGCTTCCCTATCCAGAATTCAAAACAATAAACAAGCCTGGGAAGGAGGGACGGAATTGAGAGATTGATAGGCATGCAGTTCTGATCACTCAACCAACAGAAGCTCACTTTACCGGTTCTGTGCTTTATGCACATTTGTGTTTATGAAATTGCAATTGATTGTTTCAATTACACGCACGACTGAACCATAACATTGTCACAATTGATGTGCTAGTCAACCTTCATAGAAATCATTCAAGTTGTATGTGTTTTTTTCTTTTTCTTTTTAAGAGTTGTTTTTTTTTCAGAGTATTTTTCATCATATCCCACTGAAGGCTGATGTGATGCAGGTTTTTGAATGAGATTATGGTGGTAAAGAGCAGAGACGCCTCAGATGATAAGCTGTAGTCTTTGTGCTGACCTTAATCAGTGAGCATAAGCTTCAGGTAGTGACCATAAGAAAAAAATCATGAGTAGAAGCAGTTGAAATCAGGCTTCTTGGTAGGGTGGTGAGGCTCTTTCCCCATGACACTCTAAGCATTTCAGTGATCTGAAGAGACCTTGAAGAAATAGTGGATTGACTCCGAACTGAAGTAAAAGCTACATGCTGCAATGCAGTTAGTCTCTCTCACTGGAGAGACTATATTTTTATAGAAAAATAAAAATAAATTGTTAGTGCAGTACATAAACACCGAATCCTCAAGCTGAATCATCAAAGTTATTGACTGAATAAGTAGCTTTTAGAGTTTAAGCAAATCTCATTGGTGATTACCAGTAAGCAGTATTGTCAGCTAATTCATACAGCATGTGAAGTATTGGTTAAAATCTCACTGAAAGCCTCTCAAACAAACATGATGCTGCAACAGTCACCAACAAGCAGCTCAAACAAGCAACGGTGCTGAACTTACATCCTTTAGAATCTGAAACATGGCGTAATGTCAATCAGAAACAGCTGCTTTAAATTATTGTGTGATTGTGATGACTCATAGGGGGTCGTTTTGACTGTTGGGTTTTCTCTTGCGTTATTGTAGGGTCTTTACCCACAATACAAAGTGCCTTGAGGCGACTGTTTGTTGTGATTTGACGCTATATAAATAAAACTGAATTGAAAAATTGAATTGAATTTCTTACCTGCATTACCTTATCTATAGAAGTCACTCATGTTCTACAAATTTTCAGAACAGCAATACCAACTCTCAGTGCCAGTGTACTGTTTAAACCTTATTCATATCATAGTTTTCTTTTGCAAATAGTAATTAAATAAAATTATTTTTTTCCCCACTGAATTCTCTGAAGATACGAAACAAAGATAATCCCATAGTTTTAAACATTTCAGCCACAGACAACATGTAATTAAATAAACCAAAAGAAACCAAAGTGAGCATCAGATTTTTACTTTTTACACTTGTATGGTAGAAACTACCTACTTATTATTGCAAGCCCAGTTTGAGAATTACTTATTGTCTGGAAGCCTCTGGAGACAGCTGTCAGTGTTTTGGGTGTGTACTCAGTGGCTATCCGGATAACAGATATGTGGGCCAAAACTTCCTGTTTCAAGCAGCAATCATTGTTTACAACCCGACTATAAATGCAGATCCATTTAAAATATATAACAAAAAATAAAACACTCTTCAGACTCTAGCTGGTGGTTTTGAGATTGTATTTGCTATCCATATAGACTGTTGACCTGCACACCCACAGCCCACTCAGACATAGTTGGCCAATATAACTTAAACTACAAATGGAAAAACAAAAAGGTTCCAGTACCAAATATATTATCCCTTCCCACAGATTCTTCATATTCATATGTGGATATCTGTTTATACAGATTATTACAAGCCTGGCTGAGATGAGGACCAAAATATAGATGGATAGCTTTATTTGGCTGTGGGTGATTTAGATCAAGTGTCCTATGCATATTAACTTTAAAGTCCTTTTGGTAAGTGCTTTTCCAAATGCTGCTGTTGTCATTTTATTGCTCTCTACAGAGTGGATGATGCCATTTGGGTAAAGCAGTGCCATCCCTTGTGAAATTAAAGGTGAATAACAGCTTGAAAAGACAAATGTTTAGTGTTGTCTCTCTCCACTGTGCTAAAATAAAATGTGCTGCTGGGTTTTGTGTGATTGCACTGTTAAATGCAATCACTGCACCCTATAATAGGACACATACAACTTCATGCATAGCCAACAATAGCAAGGCAAATAGAAATCAATTTAAAAATAACAGACTATATTTTTTTGCTCTATCAAGTAACCTACTGTTAATTGCTGCCACTGCACCTGTGTTTGATTACTGTCTACTGTAAATGATTTCTAGGATCACAGACATGTCAGCACAGCCTGTCAGAAATGCTCCTCTTTACATGATGGCAATTAATTGCTCTGTCACTAAAATAAATTATACATTGCTTGTGACTGTACTGCTGAGATCAGGTTGAACTGAAAATTTTGTAAGAAATACAGTTCATCCTTCCAACCATTCATTTTCTTCCATTTATCCAGTTCAGTGGGGTTTAGAGGGACAGCTCAGGTTGAGCAGTTTTGAGACAAAATTTAGAGAGGCAAAGTTGAGATGGTTTGGACATGTGTAGAGGAGGGGTAGTGTATATATTGACAAAGAATGTTGAAGATGGAGTTGCCGTGCAGGAGGAACAGTGGAAGACCTCAGAGGAGGTTCATGGATGTAGTGAAGGAACACATGCAGAAGGTTGATGTTCCCTAAATGGAGGAAGAAGAGGAAGAAGAAACAGAAGGGCCTATCCCAACTGTCATAGGGCAAGAAGTAGTGTATATCCTGGACACCAAAATTTCAGATTGCCTTGAAATTTTTGAAATTTGTAATGAGCAGTGTAAAAAATACCTAACAGCAGATTAGAATCAAGTATAGCAACATTTAGACATTTTTTGCATCAACAAATTAATACAGACACATTCCCGTAAAAATGTGATGCACAGTTTGCACTTTGTTTGGCCAAAAGGTATGGCTAAACAATTGTGTAGCCCAGTAGAATAATTGCAGTGTAGTTTCCTCAATTTATTTAACGATTAATATTGCAGGTATAAGAGGGAAAATAGTTATTTTAGATTATTTAGTTAATAATAGTTACTGAGTCTTATTTTGAAAATATCTAACTTCCCAAGTTACATGAAGTTCTAAAATCCTATTGGAGGAAAGAATGAGCCCTGACCTTTCCTTTTCTGAGCGGGCACAGGTCAGTTAGAGTCGTCATTTGACTGAGTCATATGAGAGCCGAGAGCTGGGTTCCAAGACGGAGCAAGGTGTGGAGATTGCATTTTTTTTTTACTCCTCTCCCTAAAGCAATCGTGGGAGAGAGTGAGGTTGACTGAACCGGCGAGCAACGAGTCGACACGGTCGGCTGTTCGTAAGTTGTCTAGGTGAGTAAAGAAATAGGGCTCATGGTTAAGCTAATATAGCGGTTAGCATTACTGTATCAGATAACAGGATGGCCTGCTAGGAGCTGTGCTGATAGGAGGCGGGAAATCCTTAATTGATGCTGATTGAAGGGGATTGAATTCAATTGTGGATAATGTTGTTTGTTTCTGAATGAGTGTAGTTTGATATTATTAGTGAATCTGACATGAAAGTGTTTAATTTTATGCCAATAGATGTGTAATTTGATTTAGTGATAAGATTTATTTGATGTTCGGTGGAGACCTTTTGTCGAATGAAGTTATATAGAAGATGATGTAGTTGTAATTTCAAAGCTGTGTGCAATAAGGAAGTTACTGTCACACAGGCTGGGTTTATTTTCCCGTTGGAAGTGTTCTACGGACTTTTCCCGAAATCCAAATCTTTCAGGTCCGTGGGTAGCTCACCATGGACCTGAAAGATTTGGATACTGACACAAAGCATCATTCGTCCCTGCCCTGGTACCGGTGAACCAGTTGCCTGCTGTAGGACTTAAATGAACACACTCAGACACTGAACACCTCAAATCCACCATGTGAGGAAGTGGAAAGAAGGGATACCAGACTCAGTGTGCTATTCTTTGGACTGGAGATTTGAGTAATTGTCTGAACTTGAGTGAAGGAAAGGACTTGTGATTTTGACATTGGGTTTGTAATATTGTGTTAATTGTGGAAATTGGTTATGCTGGTGATTTCTTTTTTTTTGGTTTCCTTGGAGTGTAACACTGTTGTTCTGTGAACTACTGTTTTAAAACCCCGGGGTGGAACATATTGGATTTACCAATGTGGCAAATAATTTGAGTTTTCTTTTTTATTGTTATTGCTTATTATTTGTATTTGCCCACTAAGGTTATTACATTTTCCTTATATCTCCAGCTGTTTCATTGGGCAACACGCCTATTCTGATTCTCCCAATACGAACCTAGATACTGGTCAAACTATCACGTACAGGGTGTGAGTGTCCCGGCTACAATTGCACACATTCGATTCAATTCAATTTCATTCTTAAAGCACCAAATCACAATTACAAACTACTGATAAGATAATCTACCTATCAGGGAGCAGAGTTTAGGTAGCTGCTCTGCACTGTGTTGGCACATGGCCTAGAAGAGCATAATAATGGAGGAATTATATCCTTAAACTTAGTTACAGTGCTTTCAGAAAGACTTCTACTGTAATAAAACTTACTCCCCACTGCCATGTAATTCATTAAATGAAAATGTTATTAAGAAATGATCAGACAGGAAGTTCAGGAAATATTGTAAAGTCCTCAGTTTCTATGCCATTTGTCAGAACAAGATCCAGAATGTGGTTAAAGTGGCGGGTGGGATCATTTACATCTTGAGAGAAGCCAAATGAATCTAGATTAGATTAAATGCAGCATCTATATGGATGTTAAAATCACCCACTATAATTATTTTATCTGAACTGAGCACTAAATCAGATAAAAAGTCTGAAAAATCAGACAGAAACTCTGAGTAAGGACCTCATCCAGCCCAATTTTCCAATTAGAGTGAACAAGACTAAGAGTTAGGCTTTCAAATGAATTAAAACTCTGTCTGGGTCTATGGTTAATTAATAAGCTGGAGTGGAAGATTGCTGCTGCTGCTCCTCCTCCTCCTCGACCTGTGCTTCAAGGATTCTGACAGTATGACTCAGGGGTGTTGATTCATTTAAACTAACATATTCATCCAGGCTTCTGTAAGGCAGAATAAATAAATATGTTGATCAATTGTTAAATCATTTACAAACAGGGACTAAAGAAGTGAGAGACCTAATGTTTAATAAACCACATTTAACGGTTGTACTCTTTGGTGCAGTCGGGGATGCTATATTGTTCTTTCTTTGTGAATTTTCATGCTCAAGTTGTTTTTTGATGGTTTTTGGTTTGTTTTTTGGTGATCTACAAGCAGACACCATCTCCATGTGTAAGAGAGGCGTGTAAGACTGCAACTCTGCTTTCTGGTCTCAACCCTGTGTAATCATGTCTTGGAAAAGCCAGATTTCTAGAAATAAGAGTTGCTCCATCCAAACTGGGATGGATGTCTCTCCTAACAAGACCAGATTTCTCCAGAAACTCTCCAAATTATATATAAAGCATACATAAGCCACAAACGGTCGCGTACTTACAGTAATTTAAATTGCGTTTGATCAGACTTTCAGCAGTGATATGCTCGGTGTGAATCAGCTGTTCATGGCAAGTAAGGGCAAGTAAGGGCAGGTAACAGGTGCATTAGCGGCGATCGCTGCTGTTAAAGGGTTAAGGAGAACATGCGGCTAAACATGTTGCTCCCCAATTGGGGAGGGGCCCAGAGAAAACTGCAGAGTCCAACATTGTCTTAACAAAATTACACACTGATTCAGTATTAACTTTAGTGACCTCCGATTGGCATAACCAGGTGTCATTACTGCCAACATGAATTATCTTATCAAATTTGCATTTAGCCTAAGCCAGCAGTTTCAAATTTCCTTTTATAACGCCTGCTCTGGTCCCTGGAAGACATTCGACTATGGTTGCTGTTATCGCTAGCTTCACGTTTTTTAAGATAGGGTCGCCAATAATCAGAGTTTGTTCCTTGGCAGAAAAACTGTTCGAGATGTGAACAGATTGGCGGTGTACCAGGGGCTTCTGTTTAGGACTATGCTTCCTCCTCACCCAGCCAGCCTGCTTTCCCAGCTGCTTGGGATCTGCTGGGGGAGCCAACGGCAGCTAAGCTACCTTGAGCCGGGCGCCGGGGTGGCTCAAGGTAGCTTAGCGGTGGCGGTGCGGGTGACGCCGGTTCGAGTTCCGGCCTGTCACCATTTCTCACATGTCTTCCCCTGTAGCTCTCCTTCTGATTTCCTGTGACTCTTCACTGTTAATAAAGCCGCTGTGGCCAAAAGACAGGAAAAAAAAAAAACAAAAAAAACTACCTTGACCCATACCAACTAGAGAGGCCTGGCTAGCTACAGGATGTTCCAGGGTGCAAAGCAAGTACCATTACTGTTAAAGGAGGCTGATGGGTAACTAAACATCTGACACACAAAGCAGGAAAGTGCAAGAGGGACAGGAGAAGCAGACATGCTGTTAGTGAGCTGGCTAAGAGCTAAGCTAATACTAGGGCTGTGCAATTATTCAAACTTTAATTTCGATTTTGGCTCCAAACAATCACAAAATCAGTTTAATTGACAAAAAACGATTATTATTAAAATGATTTTGTCACATTACGCTCTGGAAGTATACTTAGCCCTGATTTATGCTACAGCGTTGAGTCTTTATGGGGCTTACAATGTAACCTACAGGAAGTGGCCAGCAATGTTTCTTAGGGTTGTGCTGATGCATTTTGTGTTAATTACCATTATCGAGCGGAAAAACTACTCCATAACCTATGTCATAACCTATGCTGTAACCTGACCTGCACCTCACAAGAAATCTAACTACATGTCGGGACAAAACAACAATTATAATTGGCCTGTTCAGCACCGTCAGTTTGTCCCATGCATTTCCTACTCCCGTACATTTGCTACTTTTATGTTGAAATTTTTTTAATTTATCAGTGAGAGAATAAGTCATCAACTTAATTTAAGGAATAATAATTATAGCATCAATATAAGGACTCACAAATGTAAGAAAATTCCTGGAGGGAGATTGCTGTTGTGGCTTTTTATTTGTTCTGACGGCCGCACCGACAGAAACAAAAAATTATGTTTTCCGTAATTGAGCAGCCCTAGTTAATAACTGCGATAAGCTAGCAAATTCCTTAAAACACATTAAGTGAATAATAGGAAAATAATTTACAGGTGATTCAACAGAGAGAGTTTGCTTTTGATAAAGCATGTGAATATTACAATGTTAAATGTTGTTATCTAGATTAATATTAATATAGATTAATATACCTACACAGATTGAACAGCTAACAGATACAGCAAAACACCACTGTGCTCCAGAACAGGAAGTGATACACTGCCACAGTGAGAGCCAGCACCAAGTGACAACGCCACACAAGGGAGTCCACGAGACAGGAAATCCATCACGATAGACGGTGACATTCATCCACTTTTGTTATTCATGTTTGTTTTTTGGTGCTTTCTGTACACTACTCTATTTTTCAACCATTTTCAACAAAATAAAAAACCTAATGCATTCTTTGTTGAACTTCTTGTTTCATTATTTATGTGGTACTGAGACCTTCAAGACTGTATCTGTAATTAGGGACAATAAATTAAACTTAACCTGATCCGAAAGCCCTCTTGGGCAGCCTCCTGTGACATCTCCCTTGCTGTTCTATTTCATTACATATTTATGGTATACTGACAAAATCTTGAACATTACATGCACCTCACGAATAAAATAAACTCATTGTCAGCTCATTTGTCCTTTCCCACAGCATACAACCCCGCTCCTTCACCCAAAGTCTATCAATCTACTGAGGCAGCACTAAGGTGTTGATTGAAATTTCATTGACTCTACACAAATCCCTGGACTCTAATCCTCATAATTCTGGCATATTGTATTGTTGTTAACCACTCACTGTCTGGTAAATACAAATCCTTTCACCTTTCACTTTGTAGTCCATGGATAATTGCTGTATCTTCTCCTCAGAAGCATTCCCATGGGGAGTACCAAGCAGCACACAGGAAACAAACGCAGTTGTGCTTGTCAATGTAATACAGCGCTTCAGTATACTAGAGATCACTTTGCATGGAAGGAAGAGGTCTGCAATCACTGACAGAGCAGACACAGTGGCTAATTAGACCTTTGCAACCTCCCAGTAGTGAAACACTTAAGAGTTGAAATTCCAATCTTTAAAGCTATTCCCTGCTGGAGCCAAAGCTTGTTATTTAACAAAATGGAAGATGCTCACTTACAGCTGGAGCTCTTCAAGTGGAGATGTCATAATACGATATAAAAAAGTTTACTGTAAGTAAAATCATAGTAAAAGAGTAACAAATGTTGAAAAACATCAACAGACAAAATGTACAACCTTACTATTAATAGCAATAAACCATTAAGAGTGAAGTTTAGTTTCAAAGGATATTTGATGTAGAAATGAGAACAGTTGTACTTCATTACACTATGCAACTAAAATAGAAACAATGATCTTCTCAGGTCACTCCCACTGATTGACTATTGATGGAAACGAGGCCCACTTAATTTCAAAGTTTCACATACAGCCAGACCACTGGGGATGTTACCAAAAACAATGCAGGTTAACTGATTCCTAAGCGATTTGTATTGGTCTGGGACAAGTACCTTTAGAGATATTTATTCAGTAAATGAACACAATAACATTTTGATGAGGTAATGATGAGGGCCATTTCTGAAATAGGAGCAATATAAACATTTGTATAAGCAACATTTTTTTGTCAAATCAAATATTCTCTGTCATGTAGAGTTATTTCAGAAGTTTATGTCAGAATTGGTCATTTTTTAACTTATGTATCTGGGTCAGAGCTTTCTGTAGAACTAGCTCTAGGGGTGAATGTGAGGGTGACAGGTTTTCAGTTGTTCTGTGTTAGCCCTGTGATGGACTAGAAACCTGTCTAGGGTGCACCTTGCCTCTTGCCCTACGACAGCCATTCCAGAAGCTTAGTGTTAGCCTGCTTTATCCAGTGGTGGCAAAAGCACAGAGATTCTGTACTTAAGTAGAAGTACAGATACTTGTGTTAAAAAAAATACTTGTGGTAAAAGCTAAAGTACTAATTCAACTTCTTTGCTCAAGTAAAAGTGAAAAGATTCAGGCTCTGAAGTGTACTCAAAGTAAAAAGTAGCTCCTTGGAGGACATTTCTATCAGCAGTGGTCAAAGCATGTGCAGACTAGCTGACAGTAATCCTCACTAAGCTCTTCAACCTGTCCCTGGCACATGCCACAGTCCCCACCTGTTTGAAGGCCTCCACCATTATTCCCATCCCCAAAAAACATCCTGTCATCAACAGCCTTAGCAACTACAGACTGATAGCCCTCACGTCTGTAGTCATGAAGTGCCTAGAGGGACTGGTCTCCAAGCACATCAGGGACTGCCTCCCTCCCTCCTTTGACCCCCATCAGTTTGCCTATAGAGCGAAGCAGTCCACAGAGGATGTCATTGCAATAGCACTTCACAGAGTGCTGAGTCACCTGGACAACCAGAGGAGCTATGTGAGGATGCTCTTTGTGGACTGTAATTCAGCATTTAACACAATTATCCCAGATATTTTAACCACCAAACTGCAGATCCCCCTTCCCACCTGCATCTGGAATGAATCTGGATTTCCTAACTCACTGCCCGCAATCTGTCAGATGTGGCCCCCCATCTCTCCTCCACACACACTCAGCACTGGTTCCCCTCAAGGCTGTGTGCTCAGTCCTCTTCTGTACACCCTTTACACATATGACTGCATTCCAACTCAACCAGCCAACATCATCATCAAATATGTGGATGACACCACTGTAGGTGGAGTCATCTCAGATGGGGATTAGACAGCATATAGAGCTGAGGTAGAAAAACTGTCCCATTGGTGCAAAGTGAACAACCGGACACTGAATGTTCTTTTTTAAAAAATTTTTTTAATGCTTGTCATGTCTGTCAGTTTATGCAACAGAAATCATGATCCGAATGCATTGTTGTACCAGACATATTTGTTTTTACAAGAAGAGCTCTATGAGTTCTCTATAGGCTACTCTTGTTAAAGTTTGTCTTTTTCTTTTATTTATTCATTTATTTTGATCATTGTTCACACAATATGACTGCCATGCCTGACAGGCAGGAAGGAAAGAGTAAGAAGATATGAGAGAGACAAAAAAAAAGAGAGAGAAATAAGGGGACAGAGCTAGATACACATACTGTATATGAACATATTCACATACACACACACACACACACACACACATATATATAAATATATATATATATATATATATATATATATATATATATATATATATATATATATATATAGTACACATATATATGTACTGTATATACATACACACAATCTTGCTTTATGTTGTAATCTATATTTGCTTATGTCTGTCATGAAACATACTCAATAATGAGGGCAAAAAGCTGCCCAGAATCTGGAGGCAAACAGGGAAAGACCCAGGGGAACACAATGAGTTGCGGCCGCACATCTCAATGATAATCGTGTACACATCCCAGAGGAGGAAGGAGGGAGATCGTAAATGGACCTCCCATGGTCAAAGGGTAAGAGAGCCAGAGACAATGAGCACTCCCCCCCCACACACACACACACACCGAAGAGGCGTGAGTCACCCCCAGGTAACAACCCCCAAGGGAGTGGGCCAAAAGCCACGCCAAGACATCTGGCCACACACCCCGGGACCCACGGGTATCCAGGGGAGGCATCAACAATCAGTGGGGAGTGGTAGGGAGGGGTAAATCCGGCCCTCCACAACCATGTCCCTCAGGGGCTAAAGCTCAGTAAGCCTCAGACTCAGGACACAACTGCACATGACTGAATGTTCTTAAAACCAAAGAACTTATTATGGACTTCAGGAAGCATCAACAAGACCACACCCCCTTGAAATAAATGGCAAACGTAGAAATTGTCACCAACTTTATGTTCCTTTGCACCCAGATCTCAGCTGACCTCTCCTGGACTCAAAACGCCAAGGTCCTAGTGAAGAAGGTTCAGCAGCGGCTTCACTTCCGTGTCCTCAGAACAAACATCTGGAGAAGAAGTTGCTGCTGGCCTTCTGTCACTTCTTTGTGAAATGTTTACCGATGTACGGTTTGGGTGTATGGTACGTAAGCTCCACAGTTGAGAACAGGAAGGCAGTGCAGAGAGTAATCAACACTGCCCAAAAGATCGTTGGCTGCCCTCTGCCCTACCAGGAGGACATATCCAGAACTTACTGCCTCAGGAGAAGCAGCACAATCATAGGAGACTGCTCCCATCCTGCCTTCTTTGAGGTGTTACCCCCTGAAGGTCAATTAAATCCCATAATACTAGACTCACCAACAGCGCCCCCCCCCCATTGCCATCTGATTCACTGTTTTTAAAGTTGTGTGTTTTAATTGTGTAGTAATGTACAGTTTTTGTATTTATTTGTATTTCACTGTATTTATTTACATTTCTTATATAACTGAGACTTGACGTGACTTGGTCTTGGGTGGAGCACCCACAATTTCATTGTACTATGCACGATGACAATAAAGGGGTATTCTATTCTAATCTATTCTATTCTATTCTATTCTTGAGCAAAGCTAACTGAACCTTGTCTTATATTAATATAATAATAAAATAACATTAGTACAAAGGAATACAAACTTTATTTCAATTTAAATTCTAATTCTATTGAATATACTTAGCTTGAACACTGTTATGTAGATCATAAGCAGAGAAAAAGAAAGAGAATTTTAAAAAATATCCCTATTTGCTATTATTTAAATTGTAGATAGATGACTTTCCCACAGCACACCTAAACAGAAAAATTAGTACAGTCAGAGATTAAAGTGAGATTCAGCGGGGGGCTAAGATCGGCTGTAGTGGCTCAGCATGAAAAAAAAACACTTAAAAATAATATAATTTTTAACGTGAGCTCCAGTAGATTGTCTTTGTGTACAGGCTGTGATCAGCTGACCTTTCCTGCTGACACTGCTCTGAGGTTTACTGCTCTTACTTATTGAATTCAACAAGTTGTAAGCAGATGTTTCACAAGCTATCTTAGCCAATTTTCATCCCGTACATTGACACTGTACTGTTTATACTGTCTTTATACCAGACAGTATAGTAGTAGTGTAGTAAGTAAGTAAAATTTATTTATATAGCACCTTTCTAGATAAAATCACAAAGTAGTTCACAACAATTAAAAGAAAACAGTGAACACAGTAAAACACACACAAACCACTAGTTAAAAGCAAGCCTGTACAAATGAGTCTTGAGCTGTTCTTTAAAAGATTCAGTAGAGTCCACAGATCTCAGGTGTGATGGTAGTGCATTCCACAGTTTAGGAGCTGCAACCTCAAAAGCACAGTCTCCCTTAGTTTTTAGTCTAGAGCGTGGAGCCACCAACAGATTTTGGTCAGAAGACCTCAGCGGTCTGTGTGTTATATATGGGTGTAAGAGCTCACTTGTGTATGCAGGCATTTGACCATGCAGAGCTCTGAAAGTGATCACCAAGATCTTAAACTGGAATCTGAACTTTATGGGAAGCCAGTGCAGAGATATCAAGGTAGGTGTCACAGGAGACCACTTAGGAGATCCATTAGGTAGCCTCGCAGCAGCATTTTGGACCAACTGCAGGGGATCCAAAGATGATTTACTGAGATCAATGTACAGCAAATTACAGTAGTCCAATCGAGAGGAGACAAAAGCATGAACAATAATTTCCAGTTCAGATTTGGACACCATTTGACTGAGGCGGGCAATATTTCATAAATGAAAAAAGCAGGATTGCACAAGGCTATTAGCATGTTTTTCAAAGCTAAGAGCGTGGTCAAATGTAACACCTAGGTTTCTGACATTTGACTGAACCATTGATGATAAAAAACCAAGATTATTTATTACAGTGGGAAAAAGCTATCAGCTGCACAAACAAGAACTTCAGTTTTCCCAGTATCATGTGAAATGTAGTTAGCAGCCATCTAGTTTTTTTATAGCCTCAACACAGTTCTGAAGACTAGATAGTTTTTTTTTTTAACATTCTGTGGCGAATAGGAAATATACAGCTGAATCATCAGCATAACAATGATATGAGACCTCTTTAAACATGCCCAAAATGTCTCTGAGAGGTAATAAATACAGAGTAAACAAGATGGGTCCCAAAACAGAGCCTTGGGGCACACCACAGGACAAAGCGGCAGATAAGGATGCAAAACTATCCGCAGCCACTGAGAAGCTTCTGTCTGAGAGGTAAGAGCGAACCCAATCTAAGGCTGACCCAGAGATGCCCACCCATGTCCTTAACCTGTCAATTAAAATGTTATGATGTACTGTTTAAAAATGTTGCCGATTTAGCCTAGGAGTACAAGAACAGAGTATTCACCTGCATCCCTTTCCATTAAAATTTCGTTAGAGACAATTAGAAGAGCAGTTTCAGTAGAGTGCAGGTTACAAAATCCAGACTGAAACTTATCAAGTCTGTTATATTTAGCTAACGCAACATTTAGCTGTTCGGCCACAACTTCTTTTTTTTTTTAAAGATTTTTGATATAAAAGACAACTTTGAAATTGGTCTAAAATTTTGAGGGAGCAAAGGATCAGCATTAGGCTTTTTTAATAGGTGATGAATAACAGCCTTTTTAAAATATTGGGGGACAGAGCCAGTAATCAGTGACCTGTTAATTATTGTTAACACACATGGCCCAATGGTGCAAAAAAACTTTCTTAAATAGAAATGTGGGTAAAACATCGATTGAGCAAGAGGAGGGTTTAATGCTATCAACCACATTTACTAGATCTTTTAATGATATTGGTGAAAAGTTCTCTAGGATTGAAGGCCGAGTGGGAAGTAAGGTAGAAGAAGATACAGAGGGATTTATGTTAGATATTGTTAACTTTCCCAGTCTTCATTAGATTGAATGGCTGAAGTAGAAGCAGGTGTAACAATCTGATTGTGTCAAATAGCATTTTTGGATTTCGTCTACTGTTAGAAATCAACCAGGAGAAATAAGCAGCTCTAGCATCCTTCACCATGTTATTAAAAGAAAATATAAGTTTCTTTAAGTTAAATTGGTGGACTTGGAGCTTTGTTTTTTCCATAGACGCTCCTCTTTCCGACAGCTACTTTTTAAAAAGCGAATACTGTCATTTATCCAAGGGGAGGATTAGCTCAAAGTAGCCTTCCTCATTTTTAAAAGGAGCAGTTCTATCTAAAATACAGAGACACTGATGGTTAAAAGAGTCTACAAAAATATTTACATCATTTGAAGTAGAAACCGCCTCATGATTAAAAGCAGCAGTAAATTTATCTGCAAAAAGGTGATTAAAAATGCGTGAACAAAGGACATGTGAAACAGATAGACAATCAAAATTAAGAGACAAATTAAAAAGAACACAAGCATGATCAGAAATAAAAATATCCTCAGAATAAAGAGGATCAATATTTAAACCAAGAGTAAAAACAAGATCTAAAACATGTCCTTTGTTATGTGTAGGGCAAGACACATGTTGGGTCAAATTAAAAGATTCCATCAGATTGATAAAATTTTCAGCATGTTTACCTGAAGAATCATCAATGTGAAAGTTAAAATTTCTAATCATAAGGAATCTTGCTAGTTTCAGTGTGGAGGACAAAAAGTCACTAAATTCCTTCAAGAAGGATGTGCATGGGGCAGGCAGACGGTAGATTAGAACACAATAAAATGCATTATCTCTTCCAACCTTTAAGATCTGCGATTCAAAAGATGAAAAAGTTGCCGAGCTCAACCATCGGCACATAAAGCTGCTCTTGAAAATTGCAGCCAGTCCTGAGCTAAAGAATAATAACTATCATCGTGTGACCAGTTCCCAGCTGAGGCCTGGGAACTGGTCGCACGATGAGTTTGGTGAGGTGTGGAGGGTCCGCTCAGGAGAAGGCAGGAGGAAAATACTAGTGAGTATCCGGTGTTTTCTGGGCTTCTCTGTGAGAAGGCAGGTGGTTATTAGGCAGTGGAGAAGTGATCTGTTCCACTGGAAGTCTGTTTCTGGACTCTCTGGCGAAGAGCGGAGGTTTCCACTGGGCCTCAAATATAGGTCCTTGATGACGCTGATGACACACTAAGGCTACAGCAAAGAAGCAAAACTCCACCCCAAAAGGGAGGAGAACAGGACCAACCCTCACAAACCCAGGAAAAAAAACACACACTAGCACAAGCCATGACATGGAAAGAAAGAGACTAAATAAATATCAATAGAATTCAGTTCAATTCAATTCATTTCATTTCAATTCAATTCAATTCAATTCAATTTTATTTATATAGCGCAAAATCCCAACAGTCACCTCAAGGCGAATTATATTGTAAGATAAAAACCATACAATAATTATAGAAAACAAAAACAACAGTCAAAACAACCCCCTATGAGCAAGCACTTTGCAATAGTGGAAAAGAAAAACTTCCTTTTAACAGGAAGAATCCTCTGGCAGAACCAGGCTCACCTCCCTGCAGCCAAGGTCTATGGCAGTATAACTAAGGGATGGTTCACGGTCACCTAATCCAGCCTTATCTATAGGCTTTATCAAAAAGGAAAGTTTAAAGTTTAATCGTAAAAATAGAGATGGTGTCTCCTGAATCCTAGGAACCACAAGTAAGCCAGTCTGAGAGCGAAGTGCTCTATTGGGGTGATACGGTACTAGGAGGTCAGTACTAGGTGGGATCAGTAAAGTATCTATCTATCTATCTATCCATCTATCTATCTATCTATCTATCTATCTATCTATCTATCTATCTATCTATCTATCTATCTATCTATCTATCTATCTATCTATCTATCTATCTATCTATCTATCTATCTATCTATCTATCTATCTAATTTCAAAAATATTGCACAAATGTAAAAAGCAAACCTACATATTTGCTTAATGTACACTGAAGGACATATCCTGGTCAAAAATGACTAAGATTCCTCACAGTATTACTGAAGGCCAAGGTAATGCCATCCAGACCAAGTATCTGGATAGACACATTGTTTCTAAGGTTTGTTGGGCCAAGTACAATAACTTCAGTTTTATCTGAATTTACAAGCAGGAAATTAGAGGTCATCTAAGCCTTTATGTCTTTAAGACATTCCTGCAGTTTAACTAATTGATGTGTGTCATCTGGCTTTATGGATAGATAAAGCTGGGTATCCTCTGCATAACAATGAAAATGTATGCTATGCCATCTGAAAAATACTGTCTAAGGGAAGCATTTATAGTGTAAATATAACTGGTCCTTGCACAGAACCCTGTGGAAATCCATAATTAACCTTAGTATGTGAAGAAGACTGCCCATTTACATGAACAAATTCGAGTCACTTAGATAAATATGATTCATTGAAAGTAGCTGTACATAATGATACATCTGTGATCTGGTTATGGATATAATTTACAGATGATTCAGCAGAGAGTTTGCTTTGAATAAAGCATGTGGAGATTACACTATGAAATAAGTGTTATATAAAGGTTTTGTAATTAAACAAGCTACTCAGATCAAGCTACACAAAACGTCACTGTGCATTATAACAGAAAGTGATACAATACTGCAGTTAGAGCCAACACCAAGTGAGACAGATGCACAAGCACTGAAAGGCATAACTTTATGGAGGGCTTTTTTAATGGAGTAACAAACCCCTTTTCCAGGCTCACTCTTACTCCTCCAAACATACCTCTTATCATTGTGGCCAAATAGCTCAAGTTTTGTCTCATCTGACCACAAAACCTTTCTCCCGAAGGGATTTGGCTAATCCAACACTGGTAGATTCAGTCAAGCTTGAAGGTGTCAGTTTTGGACCAAGAGCTGATGCGTGCCCTTTTGGTCTCTGGCAATGTAAAACTTGCTTCACTGTGAACTGTGACAATGTTGTTCCAGCAGTTTCCAGTTCATTGTAGGTTTGAGCCTTGGTGGTTCCTAGGCTGTTCCTGAACCATTTTTTTTCATGACCACTAACGAGATGTTAACAGGCCATGGCCTTGTCAAGTTAAAAGACACTGTAGAACCTATATATGTACAGTACTAGTCAAAAGTTTGTCACACCTTCTAATTCAGTGGTTTTTCATTATTTAAAAATTGTTTTAATTGTAGATTAATACTGAAGTCATCCAAGCTATGAATATGGACATACATATGAAATCATTTACTGTAGTAAACAAAAAAGTGTTAAACAAAGTAGGCACCTCTTGCTTATATAACAGCTTTGTACATCTTGGCATTTTCTAAGTCAGCTTTATGAGGTAGCCAACTGGAATGTCTTTCAGTTAACAGATGTGCCTTGACAAGAGTTAATTTCTTGAATTTCTTGCCCTCTTAATGTGTTTGACACCTTCACTTGTGTTGTGAAGAGGTAGAATTGGTATACAGTAAATAGCCCTATTTGAGAAATCTTCTAATCCATATTATAGCAAGAACTACTCAACTAACTAAAGAAAAATGACAGTCCATCAATACTTTAAGAAATGAAGGTCAGTCAATTCAAAAGATTTCAAGAACTTTGAAAGTATCCTCAAGTGCAGACGCAAAGACCATCAAAAGTTATGATAAAACTCTCTCATCAGGACCGCCCCAGGAAGAGAAAACCAAGAGTTACCTCTGTTGAACAGGATAATCTCATCAGAGTTACCAGCCTCAGAAACTGCAAGTTAACAGCACCCAGATAAGAGCCCACCTAAATACTTACAGAGTTCAAGTAGCACACACATCTCAACATCAATTCTTCAGAGAGAACTGTGTGAATCTGGACTTTATGGTTGAATTGCTGCAAAGAAGCCACTTCCAAGGAAGAACAAGAGGAAGAAAATATCTTGGGCCAAGGAGCACAAGATTGGACATTAGACCAGTGAAAATATGTCCTTTGGTCTGATGAGTCCAAATTTAAAATTTTTGATTCCAAACACCATGTCTTTGTAAGAGACAGAAAAGATGAGTGGATGGTTCCTTCATGTGTAGTTCCCATCATGAAGTATGGAGGAGGAAGTGTGATGGTATGGGGGTGCTTTGCTGGTGACGCTGTTGGTGATTTATTCAAAATTCAAGGCACACTTAACCAGCATGGCTCCCACAGCATTCTGCAGAGACATGCCATCCCATCTGGTTTGTGTTTTATTGTCATGTGTCACAGTAAACAGTCAGTTACACTGAACAATGAAATTCTTACTCTGCACTTCTTCTACTCCAGTTCAATAATAGTAAATATTAAAATATATATAACATATAAAAATAGACAAAATAGACAACTTATATACATGAGGTAAACCGTATAGAGGAAGTTGCAGTGAATGAAGTGTGTTTGTGCAGTGGTACAGCAGTGGGTTATTGTAAACAGTCTTGTGTAAAGTGTCATATGCATATAGTGCAATTTGCAGTCCAAAATACAAAGCAGAGCCCTGTGTACGTGTGTGTGTCAGTCCTCATGTCAGAGGTGGCAGTTCACCAGTCGGACGGCCTGTGCAAAAATGCTGTTCCTCATTCTGGTGGATCTTCACTTCACACTCCGATACTGCCGCCCTGATGGCAGGAGTGTGAAGAAGCCGTGTTGTGGGTGTGTTGGATCTTTTATAATGTTATGTGCTCTTCTGATGACCCTGGTGTGGTAGATATCCTCCAGTGATGGTACGGCAACTCCTGAGATGGATCTGGCAGTCTCTACACCACAATGTGAAGAGCCTTTCTGTCCTGTGCAGAGCAGTTCCCAAACCAGACTGTGAGGCCATTGGTGAGAACGCTTCGGGTGCCCCTGTAGAAGCTGCTAAGAATTTCAGCTGGCATGCCAAACTTCTTCAGCCTTCTCAGGAAGTACAAACGCTGCTGTGACTTCTTTACCAGGCGAGTGGTGTTCTGTCATCAGGAGAGATCATCACTGATGTGAGTGCCCAGGAATTTGAAGGTGTTCGCCCTCTCCACCACCTCTCCCCCTATATGGAGTGGTGTGTGTTGCATCCTCCTCCTCCTTGGATCAACAATCATTTCCTTAGTCTTGCTGGTATTTAAGGAAAGATTGTTGTCCTGGCACCATGCCACCAGGTCTGCCACCTCTCTCCTATATGCTGTCTCATTACCTCCGGTGATTATTCCAATTACTGTGGTATCATCAGCAAACTTGATGATACTGGTGTTGTGCTGGGAGGCAACACAGTCGTGAGTAAAGACGAGTGTACAGCATCGGACTGAGTACACAACCTTGAGGCGTATTCCAACGTTAACGGTCACTGTTCTTGATGTGTGATTCATAATTCTGACAGACTGTGGCCTTCCTGTCAGAAAGCTCTGGATCCAGTTGCAGATGGTGTTCGACAGCCCAAGTGAGTAGAGTT